>BQNB010030723.1:9080-54609 GCA_026074375.1 Tanacetum coccineum | reverse complement strand
GCTTATCAAATCTCAGATTGCAGAACAGAGTTACAAAGCTAACAGGAATGGAAGCTAAAGTGTTTGAAAGAATCCTCTCAAAATCAAAGAGCTTTAATTCAAGAAACTTAAGATTTGAAGGTAAATCATAAGTTTAGGGGAGGATTGTTGGGAATTAAAGAGCTTCTACAAGATAATGCTGCTGAAGGACTTAATACTGCTAGTTGTAATAGTTAGTACTGCTAGTTATAGTTAGTACTGTTAGTACAATGTTAGTACTGTCAGTATATAGTTAGTACTGTTAGTTAGTATATTAGTGCTGCTTATGAGATATGTATGAGATAAATTAGGAATAGATATGCATGATCTCGGCATAATCTCCTAACGCGTTTTGTAAGCCTATTAGGGTTTTCCTTAGTATATAAAAGGATCTCCATGACATAGTTAGACATATCTCTTTTATATATACTTTCATAGTCGTCCAATTCATATAATAGTTAGAATCTTTCATTGTAAGGCAAAACATATAGTTGTTTTGTGGTTTGTTCAATATATTGAAAGCTTTGTGAAAGTTCTGTGTTCATTGTTTGATTGTTTCTTCTGAGTATATAAAGATTAATTCTGCATAGTCTTTATATATACACCACAAGGTTTCTAATCTAGTTGTTTAGATTTATCTAAGCAGAACAAAAGATGCATTTAATTGGAACCAACAAGAATTTGGTTAATTCCTTCAACTTGTTCAAATTTGAATTTAAGCAAGATCTTTCATAGTTCCTGATAGAAGCATCAGTGTTCTCAGCAGCTTTAAAGGTGACATCATGAAATCCTGAAATTTCAACCTTTAAATCAGCATAGGAGGCAGTTGCTTCCTCATACTTTTCCCAATTGTCTTTAGCAATTTAAACATACATCAGTTCAGAAAAACCTTGGAGATTCCTAGCCATAACTCTTTAAGTAACAGGCATGTAATTATCATAAACTTTGAAGCTTAGGGAGGCTGATGATCATTCAGAATTAGATGGATTGGGGATGGTTCAATCTCCTTGGGGTTCTTTGCCTTCTTCTTTACTGACTTGGATGATTCAGGCTAAGAGTCATCAGGTGTTGTTGATTGGTGTTTAGTAGAGTTTGGTTCTTCATGTTGTGAGTCAGGATGAGATGATTCTTCATGTTGGGGTTGTTCTTCAGATGGGATGACCTTTTTAGTAGATGGGGAGGTTGAGATGCTTCTTTAGTGTTAAGTGGGAAGGCATCTTCCATTTTTTCCCCAACCTCAAAAAATTCTTCACCACTAAGCTCCTTAAGGTCATCCTCGGAGTCCTCCATCAGAATCTCAAAATCTTGAAATGATTGAATAGGGGCTTGAATATCCGGCTCCACTCCGAAAGAATTCTTGCCTTTGTTGTGGTTAGGGTCTGACACCTCAAATCGAGTGGATTGGGTTTTCTCCACCTGGTACTTAGTATTGGCGCCTAAATGATCAGTAACAGTTGTAGAAGGCAATCCCCTATCAGTGAGTTGTATATTTCTCCCTGAGTCTTTGGGATCAATGAGGGTCCCCTCAGGTAAAAGATGTGATGTACGAATACCTTCATTAGGGTTGGTGGCAGGCAATCTCGTAACAACGAGGTGTTTGTTTCTTTATGTATCTTGGGGATCAATAGGTTTCCCCTCAAGCAAAGACTTTGACTGCTGAATGCCATCTTTGGGAGTAGATAGTAATCCCATATCAGTGGGTTGTATGTTTTCCCCTGAGTCTTGGGGATCAGTGTATTTTACCTCAGGAAAAAACTATGATTTGTGATTGCCATCTTTGGGTGGTGAATTACGTGGCCCCATAATAGCGGGTTGTTTGTTTCCCACTGTATCTTGAGGACAAGGAACATGGCCTGCATACAATGACTATGATGTATCAGTGCCCACCGATGGCTCTTTCTCTTTGGTCAGATTGAGTTTAGACTGTTTAAAGGTGGACTTTTTGGTCTTGGCCTGCTTCTTGCTCTTGGTTTCCTTAGGTGGTACTCCTGAAGCCTTAGGGCCCTGTGACTTGGGTTTAGGTTTAGTCGTAGTCTGGAACCTCTTTTTCTTCCCCACTTTTTCAAGTGTGGAGTAGGAGACACTAAAGCTTTATTGTTTACAACATTGAGCATATAAGCCGTTAATTCAATTGGGTTGAATTAAGAGGAGTTCTGATGGTAATTTATCTTACTCAGGATCGAGGGAGTAGACCCAAGTGTTGTGTCCTGAGTATAATCGAAACCCAATAAACTCTCAAGCACACAAGATAGAAACCTAGGATAAGCAACATACTTCTTCCTAGGCTTATCAGTGAGCCTGGTTACTAGATCATTAAAAATGATCTCTCATATGTCAATCTTAGCCCCAGTAAGGAGACTATAGACTATCATCTATTGAATTAAGTTCAACTGATCAGTAGAAGACTTGTTCCCACCGAGTACATGAATGAAAAAATTCATCAGGATCCTCCAAGCCATGGGAAACAATGTTTTAAATAAAGGGGTCATATTGACCAAAACACTTGCTGACTCTTCCAGATTCCTTTCATTATGAAGGCCCAACTTTAAAAGTTCAGCCTTCATAACTTTATTTTGTGGAAGAGCCTCATAAGTTCCATTATTGTAGTCAAGTCCAGTGGTTTGTACAAAAGTCTTAAAATCAAAGGATAATATCTTCACTGTGAACTTAATTGTTGACTCTATAAGGGGTTTGGTTCTGAGTCATCAGTGGGTGGTTTTGGAAGAACAACCACAACAGTACACCAAAGCTCTCTAACATAGTTTTGGTACACTATTGTTGGTGTTTTGTAAAGGCCACTTTTAGAAAACAATTTTGTAAATACTTACAAAGGTCTTTGTATGTAGGCACGTTCACCGAATAGTTAATGTATCCAACAACATTGTTGTTCGAAAATTGAACGACCTCAACAAAAGATTTGATTTGACCTGTAGTGCACACACAATTTTTGTGGAAGTTGCCATTTGTGATTATGAAAAGTTTTGATGTGGTTTTTAAGAACACTAGTTAAAATGTTATGAACATACACACAAGTTAAAACTTTGAGAAAGAATTTTGCAAGACTTTTCTTAGCAAGAAGATATGTGTGTGTGTTATTTTTGCAAAGTGGTATTTATAGGTGTGGATCTCAAACTGTTTTAAGATCAAAATGGTTTTTGAAAATGGTTTTGGAAGTGGGTTAGTGTCCACATTAATTTCCATACCTATCTCACGGCGCTGGTATGACTTTAACGGCAACTGTTTAGCTGTTATGTGTCGTGCACTTTTGTAGAGTGACGTGTGATAGGTAATTGAAAGGATGTTTTGGGAAGAGGATTTTGTTTGCGAGAGTGCACATTAAATGTATAGTGGGTGACCGTGGGATGTTGGGACCCACGACTGTTGAATGACGGTTAGATAAGAAATATTTGTTTCTTATTTAATGTGTTTAGTCACCAACCTAAGATATTTAAGTAACTAAATACTTTGAGTATTTAGTTCCTAATTTAGTATGTTCCTTAGAGTTATGGAATCATTATATGTTATTAATGAGTGTTGTTCAGGGGACCAGTTGTATTTACACCATATTTAACAAATTTGTCATAGACATGACTAATCAATGTTCAGCATGCCTAACTTTTAGTCTGGTGAAAGTGGGTTCATTTAGAGGCTTTGTTAATATATAATCTAGTTGATATTCAGTGGGAATGAAGAGTAATTTAATATAACCTTTGATGATATGGTCCTTGATGAAATGATATCTTATATCAATATTGTGGAACCTAAAAACGTGATAGGTTCTTTGATCGTTTATAGCTCGAGGTTGTTTAGACCTCATCTAGGATCATGATAACAAAGACAATAACATATATGCACAGCAGAATTAAACATAAGAACAATGTTATTTCAACAAGGTTTTTCATCATATTATTCACTCTACGCCCCAATTCTAGATGATCAATTCTAGAACGGTTACTCTAACTAGTAACAGGATCAATGAAACATTGATCTTGAGGCTACAACACTTATTCTAGGCGTTTACAATGAACCACACGCCTAGACACACACACACACCTTTACTAGTTGACTACATTTTTCTGTGCACTCTTAAAATTATGTCTATGGGTCTCTTTATATAATAGAGTCCATAAGACTTACAAAGGAAATCTATTTGAATTAGGAAACTTGTCAATTAGCATTAACTTCAGTCTTCTGTTTGACTAATCAGCATTAACTTCAGTATTCTGTTTGAATTAGGAAACTAATAAATCAGCATTAATCTTCAACATTAATGTTTGACTAATCTTTATCTTAACATTAATCTTGATCTTGTTTCCTTCTTTAGCATATCTTGTAGAATCCTCCATCTTTTGTAGAATTTCATAATGTCAAATTAGTCCCTCTTGTTTCATTCTTTTGTTCTTTTGTCTCATCAAATCTTTAATTCCCAACAATCTTCTCCTATTTGATGATAAAAAAACAAACAATGTTCTTGCACGAACTTCATCATAAATCCTGATGAAATCAAAGCTTCTCCTGAAGTTGAGATCATGGATCTCCCTGAATGAAACAAACTTCCACTTAATTCAGATTTCCTTTGTAACCTTGCCATGCCACCACACATAATAAGCTGCAAATCTCTGTAATCATCTTCCAATAGGGGTCTTGTAAAGATATGTAAATTAGATCTTTACAACTACAAACCATATATCACACTACCAATACAGCCTTCCAATGACTTAAATTACCCTCCATGACGCATAATAAGAAAAATGAATTTAAGAAGTAGAAACTTAAACTAGCAGTAGTAATAATGACTTAGCAGTAGTAAATGAAACCTTCCTCTCAAGTGGTGCATGAACATATCCTGATGGTTAAACATTTTTTCAATTAAGCTTCCCCTGAAACCAATATGTTAACCATCTCTTGAATCTTCAAATTCTGTAGGCTCTATGTAATGATCACTGATGAAGAAAACTGAGTATTACCAACTTGATGCTGAAGTAGAACCATCCAAACTTGTGTTTTATATCTTGCACTATCCACATGACTCCGAACGTATACCCAAACCAATGTATAGGGAGACCTCAATCTCTTGACACAGTCCTCATCTTCTATGAGACACATAACCAAAGTGATAGCAAATGTGAACATTGAGCGCCATAAGTTTGTAAATCACACACCTTTGCTAGATTCGTCAATTCTTTGTCACATCGTTTCTAAGCACGAACAAGTTATCTCTAAATAGTTACACTCACTTTAAGATATGATAAAACACAAACCAAGAATCCCACTTCATCTTCAAATAAGCAATAAATAATCCTCTTCGTAATCAATTAATCCAAGAAATCCAAAAATGAGCCTTTTAAACGTTTTAAGAATATTTAAACCATCTTTAAAAACGAGCTAAAATAACCAAAAACGGACTTAAAATGCCAAATATATGCTTGTTTTGCTAATTGTGTTGTGCAGGAACGGATAACTAAGAAAAGGACGAAAAACAAAGCCAAAACGACAAAACCGGACTCGGAATGGAAAAGACTATGAAAGACAAAGCCAAATTCGAAAGCCTGAACGTCAATCCAGTCAAGAAAGTCAACAGAAAATCAACTGGTCAAAGTCAAAGTCAACCCAAGTCAACCCCGAGACCAAAGTCACAGAAATATAAGTTCAGGGACTGAAATTTTCAATCCCTAAACTTATATATAAAGAAGAAAAGAGAAAAATGAAGACAAGGGCTATTTTTGCAATATACTCAAAGTGACAAGTGGGGGGGCAAAACTGCCAACCCTCCTAACTTGTACACACCAAGGACGAAGTGTGTAAAGAGTTATATAACTCTTGGGGACTTGTTTTGCCAAGTCCCCAAAAGTTATATAACCACAAGGACCATGTATGCAATAGAAAAGATAACTATGAGGGGCCAAACATGTCAACTCCCCAAACTTTCACTCTGTTATAACCCCTAACACCTTTTCCCGCTCGTTTTTTCCCTCCCAAACAACTCACGGGTTGTTTAACCCCGTTTTACCCTGTAAACCTTCACCCCCACCATGGATATTCATTTTCCCCCTCCTCCACCACCTTTCCCAGTTACAAAGGTGCCATGTTGGCAATCTCGCACCCCCCAAAGCTTAATTCGACGACTAAGATTGATTTTGAAGATTGAAGGGCCAAGATTAGAGGTTTAAACCACTCACAAAACAAACACACCTGTGTTTGTGTGTCTACAAACAAGCACAACAAGAAGAAAGAGAAAAAGAGGACCTAGTTGTAGATTTTTGGCTATAAAAGCCTTGTAAGCCATTGTGGCAAGGGAGCAAGTTTTTAATTAAGTTTTTATGTCGTTTTTATTGTAGTTTAAAGTGTTTTTAAGTTAATGTCTTTTATGCAATTGTAATTCTCAGTTTTAATGAAAAATTAAGCTCTTTTTACTCAATAAGCTCTCAATAAGCTCATTAGAGCTTATTCTTGCTAATAAGCTCTAATTTAGCTTAAAACTTGTTATAAGCTCTTAAATACTGTTTTTATTTGAATTTGGCTCATAAATGTTCCATTGAGTGTGATTTTGGAAGCTTATGAAGAAATAAGCTAATACAAGCTTATTGAGCTTTTTAAGCTCAGGTTTAGAGGCTAGGGAGCCATTAGGACAGGCTTTTTAGGCCACTCACTCAGAAAGAGTGGCCTTGGTTCTGAGACTACAAAAAAAATCCAAGGTTTCATTTCTAAATTCTCACTTAGCTTAATTTTTAGCTTAAACCTTTAGCTTATTTGCTTTCAATCTTTGTAAACACATTTGTTTAGACTTGTTGTTTAGATGTTTTAAGTTTTCATGGAATAAAGTTTGTCTAATCTTAGTTTACAACTTAAAACTGCCAAGTTAGTGTAATAAGCTAGCTGAGAAACTAGCTTATTTTTCTACATAAGCTAGGACTTTTAGTTTTAAAATAGTTTAAATAGGTAAAAATAAGTAGAAGTAGATAAAAGGTTTTTAAAGTTTTAGCTTAAAAATGGATTTTAAACCCACTTTGGTTTGACAGTTTTTAAGTAAAGGGGTGTTTGGGATAGCATTCAAAGTGGGTCAAAACAGGTCTTGGTATGGGTTATGACCATTAGGTTGGATTTAGTTCAAGTTGTTAAGCTCATTTAAGCTGATTTTAAAAGTTTTTCAGTTTTGAAAACTGTTTTTCAAAGTTTTTGCAAATAATTTTGAAACTGTGAGGATTTCTTTTATACCACAAGTGCTTATTTGGATAAGCACTTGTGAGTGTGACTTCAAGTGCTAAAAAGGTGTGATTTGTGAGTTTAAAAAAGGCTGTCCAAGACCTTTGTCCTTTTGACTTTGTGAGTCAAATTCACCCAAGTCCTTTTGGTCACAGTTTCTAAAAACTAAAAGCCCTTTTTCATTTAACAAAATCAGCAGGTTTGAATGCTTTTTAAAAGCTCAAAATGTGCACAACTGTTTAGCTATAAGCACTCATCTGTTTAGCTTTCTTTGTGTTTTTTATAGCAAATTTGACAGCTTAAAATAAGCTGGCAAATAAGCCCTTGAAGATTGCCATTAAACGCCCCTGGTGCAAAAGGGGAACTTTAGGGTCATCTTTCTCAGCCATTAAGCACACTTAAGCCCAAGTTTTTGGCTTATTTTAAGAGTCTATAAGCTCTTAAATAAGCCCTCAAAGTTTCAGGCCTTAGGAAGCTTGTTAGTTAGCTTATTTTCAAGCCCAAACATGCCCTTTGGCTGTTTTTGAGCCCCTTAGGCTGAGGGATTGCTTATCTTTTGATTCTGGCTTATTGAGCTTATTCCATAAGCTCCCTTGTGTTCTTACAGCTTATTTAGATTAGATAGGTAGTTTAGTTTGCTTATTCCCCTTTTGTTAGCTTATTTGAATGCCTAAGTTAAGCAATTTTTGCCTTTAAGCTTTCTTTAAGCTTTTCTGCCATAATAAGCTTCCACAGCTTATCTAGCTTAGCTTTTCCTTTCCTTTTTAGCTCATTTAGTTTAGTTTAGACCATTTAGCCTATTTTAGCTTTTGTCTTAGCTTAATTCGACCCTAAGTCTAAAAGACTTAGCTTTTTTTTAGCTTTTAAGCCATTTTAGCCCAACTGTCAACTTTAGGCTTATTTTCTAGCTTATTCTTTTGTCAAAAGTTGAAAGTGCTTTTATTAAAGTTGTTAGGAATAAGCTCTTTAATAAGTTTGTAGTTTTAAGTTTTTGCTAATTCTCAATTTTTAATAAGCCAAAAATAAGCTAGAATCGTAGGGTCTGTTTGGTATATCTTTGATAGTACAGGGTTATACGTTTTCATAGTAGTGTAAATTCCCAAAAATATGCCCGCCTACCCTTTAGTTTAGTTTATTACAATTTTTACCCTAGAGTTTCGAAAAATAAAAAAAAGGGGGAAAGACACTTGGCCCGGGTGAGCAAGACTCGAACCCGGGACCAAGCGATACAAACCCCCTTTACACACACACTTAACCACTGCGCCCTTGGGTCTTTTTCGTTAAAGACTCAAGGGCAAATATATATAAGGTCATTTTGACCTCATAAGCCCATAAGCTGTGTAAGCTTATTTCGGGGCTTATTGCATAAGCTGTGTTGTGTTTGTTATTTTTCGTAGGATTCTTATAAAGCCTAGTATTTTTAGAAAAAATTTCAGAATTTTTCGTAATCATTTACTATTTTTTATAATTTAATTTAGTTAAAAGTTTGTTTAATTCATAAAAAATACAAAAATTATCAAAAAAATATTTTGCTTTTTTAGAAAATTTTCTTTTACCATCTAGTTTGTAGGAAAAAATATTATAATTTTTCGTAGGGTCCATTTGTACAACTTTACATTTTTAAGCAGTCCGGGTACGGGATTTTGTTTTGCTCGTTTTTGGTCAAACAAACTCCGTTTTTCTCTAAGCTTTTTCATCTTCGGTATTTTTGGTCCCATAGAGTAGTTTAGAAGCGAAAATTTCTTCGTAGGCTTATTTTTAAAGATTTTAGGTTTTCCCCCTTTTGTTCGGGATTCGGGCCTTCGTTTTCTAGTTTAATTTCATAATTTTTAGGTTTTTCTTAAACGTTTTAGTCCGTTATTATCTAATTTGACTTTTTCAACTTCCCAAACTCATTCCTTCCTTCAAACTCAAATCTTCGATCGTATCGATTTACCATTCCAGCCTCGTTGGGGATAAACGACCCGGGAAAGCTCTATACTACTTCTCGGTATCATTGATTCTGCTTTTTAGACTAGTCTACTATATATTTGATATTTTATTATATTATATATATATTTTAAGGTGTAGTTTGAATGGATCAATTTTTGGCGCCGCTGCCGGGGAGGCTGTGAAAACGTCTATCGTTACGTTTGGTATTTGTGTTTAAAACTGTGAATATAAAAATATAAAAAGTATAAAAATATTTTCATTTTCTTTTTAGTATAATTAGCATTTAAAAAATCTAAAAAAAAAAAAAAAAAAAATCAAAAATATAAAAACATTGTCTTTAATTTACAAATAAAATTCACAAATTGGTAAAAATACCAAAATATAATATTCTCAACTGAGGTATTATCATAATAACTTCCGGTAAACCTTTGTGGTTTCCAACTCGAACAAAAGATTCAAAAACTTGCCTTTTGTGTCTCTTACGACGTACGGCTCACCTTAAAAAGTTGAACAAACTATAAAGTGGGTATAAGGAGGGTTGTTCCTAGGAACTACGACCCGAAAGGAGAAATAAGCTTCGCGCTATTCCTACTCCTCCGCTCACCTGTGAGTTTATTTTTTTGAGAGTTACCGTGAAGTAAGCAGATTATTTGGTTTAAGTTGTCTTATCTCATTGTCCGTTAAAATCAATTGTGAATTAATCTTTGAAAAACCAAAAAAAAAAATTAGTGTAAATTTTCTTTTTGTATTTCTATTTTGTGCATGCGCACTCGTTCTCAAGCCCGTAACTCGACAACCGCAAATTCGACAAACTTCTGTTGAATCATCTAATCTTGAGAAACCAGATAATCCTCCCATAGTTTACGATGGGCCGATAATCGTATATGGCGCAATTGCTCGATAGCACCCACGGAGGGTTACTAGATGCGATTGTTTGTCCCGAAATCCCGCGAATAAACTTTAAGATCAAGCATGGTCTTCTTAATCATGTTCATAACAACAATTTTTTGGACCGATAAAGAAGACCCACATACTCACATCCGATATTTCAACAAGATCACTTCTACGATGAAGTTCCCGAACGTCCCGAGTACGTCGGTTAAGCTTATGCTTTTCCCATTTTCCCTCGAGGGAGCAGCCCGGATTTGGCTTGAAAAAGAGCCCCCTCGATCGATTCTTACATGGGATGATCTTGTGTCGAAATTCATTAACAAATTCTTCCCTCCCTCTAAAACGACAAATCTCAGAAATGAAATCACGAGATTTCAGCAAAAATTTGATGAGACGTTTTATGAGGCTTGGGATCGTTTCAATGATCTTCTTAGGGGATGCCCGCATCATGGGTTTTCAGAATTGCATCAACTCGATACATTCTATAATGCCCTAAATTCAAATGATCAAGATTCATTGAACTCCGCTGCGGGT
This sequence comes from Tanacetum coccineum, assembly GCA_026074375.1. NCBI lineage: Eukaryota > Viridiplantae > Streptophyta > Magnoliopsida > Asterales > Asteraceae > Tanacetum > Tanacetum coccineum. The sequence continues at coordinate 44,031 of BQNB010030723.1, read as the reverse complement.
GGTAACTTTTTGGACAAAATGCCTCGAGAATGCCTAAAAATCATCGAGAGCAAATCCAAAGTTCGTCAATCACGAAGCAAAGCCATTGTTTCAAAAGTGAGTACGAGCTCTTCTACCCCCGCAGTTTCATCCGATGTTGCTGAGTTAAAAGATATGGTAGAGCAGTGATCCCACTCGATAAGAAAAACCAAACTCCCAGCTCCCGCTTCCGTAAAAGCGGTTGAGCAAAGTTGTGTAACTTGCGGGGGTGGACATTCTTACCAGAATTGTCCAGCCACCAATGACTATCGTGGGACAATATTCAAGAATACGTGTCCACACCTCGCCGCTTGTAACTACAACCAAGGAATGCCAGTTTACCGACCCAATGTTCTAACCAAATTCTACCTCCCGGTTTTCCTCCTATGCAAAAACATCAAAACAACAAAATCGGGGAACAATTTCAACAAAGCTTGAAACAATTGAACCAAAACGATGTGGTATTTCTAATCAAGGATAAAAGTTTACAACCTCATTAACAACCCCGACTTTTCAAGCTCCACCATACCAAGCTCCCGCTCCAGCTCATCCAACACCAGGTGTGTCTAAGTCCGATTTTGATCACTACGTCAAAGCTAATGACGCGGTTATGCAAAATATGCAAAATCAAATGGCAAACATAACGAACTTGCTCACCAAAATCGTAAATAGTAATACTGCTTCTACTTCAGGTTTGGGTTCTCTTCCAAGCAACACCATTGCTAACCCGAAAGGAGATGTGAAAGCAATCACTACCCGAAGCGGTGTTTCCTATGATGGACCTCAAACTTCTTTTCCTCCTAAAGAGAAGGAAAATGAACCCGAGGTGACAAAGGATACAGTGCAACCAAGCACCGAAAACATCCAACCTCCGGTGGTCCAAACTCATGAACCCGTTGTTGTTCCAAAGACTAAATCAACCTTGCCTTATCCTTCAAGGGCCAACAAAGAAAAGTTCTGTGAAAAAGACAATCTTTTAGCTTCAAAATTTATGTAGGATTTTTCGAATCCTCCATTTCGAGCTAAGTTTTCGCGGATGCCTCCCTACATATAGCCCAAATTGCCCAATGTTCAGAAAGCTCCTCAATGACAAGGATAAAGTTAATTGATTTAACAAAGACACCGCAAACCGAGGAATTGCTCGCGTTATCCTAAAAAAGTTTCCCGAGAACTTGGAGACCCCGTTAAGAGTTGTCTTATACAGTGTGCTTTTCGAGATAAATAGAATGCTTACCCTAGCCGATCTCGTTTTTATTGGTTTTTTTTTTTTTGGAGGGGTATAGCATCAACCTAAAGCCTCCCCAGTGGAAAGAATTAAGTCCTCCCAGCTTTAACAAAAACTCGAATGATACTTGAACTTGCCCGACCAACGTCTCAACTCCAACCGGCATCGCCGAGGATGTTTTCGTGAAAGTTGGAACGTTTTTCTTTCCTGCACGATTTGTGTCGTTGATTACGTTGCCGATCCCTCGGGACTCCCTTAATCTTAGGAAGACCTTTCTTGAGGACGGCACGTGCCTTAATAGATGTTCACGGTGAACAAATGACCCTTAGACATGATGATCAATCCGTGACTTTCAAAGTTGGTGACACCAAAACTCTCTCCTACAATATCATTGAAACGGTTAACCGAATCGATGTTATTGACATTGCTTGTGAAGAGTAGTTCAAGAATTACTTGAAAACTCCTGAAAGTGGGCAATCCACTTCTACTTCGGATCTTTACAATCCGAAACTCGCTCTCCATCTTCACTCCCTTGGGAGGAAGTGATTTTCTAATGGAAGAGATTGATGAATTTCTTGAACGTGATGATTCACTACCACCGAGTGTTGATGGCGTCTATGATTCTGAGGGATATACCGTTTACCTTGAAGAAATTATTGAGTGTGATCAATAGTGACCCAAATCCACCTTCGTCACCAGTTTGTGAAATTGATTTCCTAAAGAAGGTTAAATTCTTCATTTGAAGATCCTCCCGACCTGACTCAAGAGACTTACCATCCCATCTTGAGTATGCATTTTTGGAGGGTGATGACAAATTACCCGTCATAATCGCTAAAAAAAACCGCCCTGATCAAGGTTCTTAAGTCACACAAACATGCCATAGCTTGGAAGATTTCTGATATTAAAGGAATAAATCCACAGTTTTGCACCCATAAGATTTTGATGGAGGAAAATGCCAAACCCGTAGTTCAACATCAGAGAAGAGTTAACCCCAAAATCCATGAGGTTATTAAGCAAGAAGTTATCAAACTTCTTGATGCAGGGTTAATTTACCCTATCTCTGACAGCCCCTGGGTGAGCCCGGTTCATTGTGTCCCTAAGAAGGGAGGCATAACCGTGGTAAGAAATGAAGACAATGAGTTGATACCCACTAGGTTGGTTACGGGATGGCGAGTTTGCATTGATTACCGAAAACTCAATGATGCAACTCGCAAAGACCATTTCCCTTTACCATTCATGGATCAGATGCTTGAGAGATTAGCCGGGAATGAATACTATTGCTTTTTGGACGGATTCTCCGGTTACTTTCAGATCCCTATTGACCCACTTGATCAAGAGAAGACCACCTTCACCTGCCCTTACGGGACATTTGCCTACCGTCGCATGCCTTTTGGGTTATGCAATGCACCGGGCACGTTCCAAAGGTGTATGGTTGCAATCTTTCACGATATGATTGAGAAAACCATGGAAGTCTTCATGGATGATTTCTCGGTTTTTGGTGACTCTTTCTCTTCTTGCCTTTCCCATTTAGACAAGATGCTCCAAAGGTGTGAAGACACCAATCTTGTGCTAAATTGGAAAACGCCACTTCATGGTCAAGAAAAAAGGGCATAGTCCTTGGCCATAAGAATTTCTAAATCAGGGTTCGAGGTTGACATGGCGAAAGTTGAATGTCATGCAAAATTACCTCATCCTACTCCATTAGGGTATTCGCAGTTTCTCGGTCATGCCGGAATTCTACCGACGATTTATTCAGGATTTTTTCCAAATCGCCCCGCCTATGACCCACAATCCTTGAAAAGTGAAACTCCGTTATTTTCCGAAGGAGTCATGAAGCGTTTTTGAGACCCTTAGATGAAGTTAACCCAAGCTCCAATCAGTTGCCCCCCGATTTGGAATGCCCTTGAGATCAAATGCGCGATGCAAGTGATTTTGCTGTAGGGCGGTCCTCGGCACGTAAACCAAGCACTTCCAACCGATACACTACGAAGCAAGACTATGAACTGTAGGCTTCAAGCACATTACACCACAACGGAAAAGGAATTACTTGCCGTGGTGTATGCTTTCGAGAAAAATCCGGCCATAATCTTGTCTTGGTCAAAAAGTATAAGTGTATACGGACCACTCGCTCTGAAGTACTTGTTTGCTAAGCAATGCTAAGCCGATATTGCTCCGGTGGATTTTGCTGCTCCAAGAATTTGATGTCGAGATTCGTGATAAAAAAGGAGCAGAAAATCTCGCCGCAGACCACCTTTCTAGACTTGAAAATCCCCATCAAAGTGAGCTCGAGAAAAAGGAAATTACGGAAACGTTTCCTCTCGAGACACTTGGGATGGTTACTTTTCGTGGTGATGATAATGCCCCATGGTTTGCCGACTTTGCAAATTACCATGCGGGAAATTTTGTGATCAAAGGGATGTCGTCCCAACATAAAAGAAAGTTTTTTAAAGACGTCAAGCACTACTTTTGGGACGACCCCTTTCTATTCAAGATCTGTGGCGGACCAATTTAATTAGCGTTGTGTTACGGCAAGAAGATTGACATTCTTAAAGCTTGCCACAGTGGACCCACCGGGGGACACTACGGTGCCAATTACACAGCTAAAAAGGTCTTCGATTCGGGATTTTATTGGCCCACAATCTACAAGGATGCCCACGACTTTGTCACCCGATGTGACATTTGTCAACGTCAAGGCAAAATTTCGCAACGTGATGAGATGCCACAAAACTCTATCCAAGTTTGCGATTACTTGTCAAAATGGGTTGAAGCAAAAGCGCTCCCCACCAATGATGCCCGAGTTGTTTGTAAATTTCTTAAATCGCTTCTCCCAATTGGTGCCCCTCCTGCAATCAAAGTGATCGCGTACCATTTTGCAATGATCAATTCACAAAGACAGGCTTAAAGATACGGAGTTATCATCCGTCTCTCCACCGCATATCATCCACAAACAAGTGGAGAAAAAGAGAAAAGGGATAATATATAAGGTGGTCAAGTGGAGTATCCAATCGTGTTTGATAAGGAGTCTGGAAAGGACCGTAGGCGAAAAACCGTGCCCCACTTGGTCAATAAATTAGATAGCACTTTGGGCTTTCCGCACAGCTTACAAAACACCCATCGGGTGTACTCCATATAAGTTAGTGTACGGGAAGGCATGTCATCTTCCGATCGAGCTCGAGCACAAAGCTTACTGGGCCCTGAAGCATACCAACTTTGATATCAAAACAGCGGGTGATCACAGAAAAATTCAACTCAATGAACTTAATGAACTTCGTGATCATGCCTACGAAAACTCTTTGATCTATAAAGAGAAAACAAAGAGAATCCCAGAACTCAAAAAATCAAAAACCCGCGTTCAACGTCGGTGATCGAGTCCTCCTCTTCAACTCTAGATTAAAGATTTTCTCAGGCAAGCTTAAGACCCGCTGGAGTGGACCATTCACTGTAACCCAAGTTTTTCCATATGGCACTGTCGAGTTATCTCAAAACTCCGGGCCCAACTTTAAAGTGAATGGTCATCGTATAAAACACTACTTTGGAGGGGACATACCAACCGAGGTTGTCCCGGATCTCCAAACGTTCCCCATGGACCAATAAATTCGGGGGACGGGTCAAGCGTCGGGACCCTAAACAAGCGCTTCGTGGGAGGCACCCCATGCTTATCCATCGATCTTCTTTCTTTATGTTAATAAGTGTTTTGTGTGTGAGAAGGCTTTCATTTTCCATTACCCGTGTTTTGTCCATGTTTTGTGTGCTTTGTATTGTATGTCCAGGATTTCCCGGATTGTGAAGACTCTCGTGCTTGCAGTATTTCACATGAGTTTCACATCCTCAGCTTCATTTTGGGAATTCAGTATCCAAATCTAATCGACTAACGTTTTATCTTTTGGCACACTTCATAAACGGCCTTAGATTTACGTAGGTACCCCTTTGAAACATCGAGGACGATGTTTAGTTCTAGTATGGGGGATCTTCGATTTTGATTTTTGCCTGCATCGTTGTTATCACAGCAATCCCGTTTTAGCGCCACCCAAATTTTTCAAAATACCAAAAAAATGAAAAAATTTAAAAATTTTCAAAAATAAAATAAGTGTTTTGTCACAATTTTGACTTTCCTAATGGGTAGAATGAGAATAATTTTTGACTCGATCGGGCGTGTTGAGCCCTAGCTAGTTCCTCAACTTACCACTTGTAGGCTAAGCTTTCACGAATTCGATTGCTTCGAATTTTAAAAAGGTGAAGAACAAGAAGTGATAGAGTTAAATATAAGTTTATGTGCTGAACAAAAACTTATATGAGTAACTTGTGGCTTTTTCTCCCATTAGCTCTTAATCCACCTAATCATACGTACTCAATTCAGTTCAACTAAGTCAATCGATGTTTTTAGAAAAAGCTTCAAATTTGTACCTTGATTCTTTAAAACGAGATTTTTCTGTTCTTAATAATCCGAAAGTTAAAATGCCAAAGAAGCATGAATGAAGTATGAATGCAAAAATGCATGAATATTGAAATTTTGCAATTGAAGCATACATTTGATATATAGGAGCAAGTAAAAGAAGGGTTAGTAGTGATTATCCCCACTACGCTAGCAACGTGGTGGGTTTTCCAAACTTAAGGAACACCGGTCGTGTTGGTTGTGTTATCCTACTAGAGGAGCGAGGCTAATAGGTGTTTCAAACTAAGCAACCATTCCTAGCTTTAAGAACTATGATTATAAATTGATGAAAATGTTTCAAAAAGTTCTACAAGTTAAAATCTCGTCTTAAAATCAAGTTACAAGGTCCTGATAAGATTGTTGCTTTGAGTCATGATTCATCTTGAATCACGACTATGAAAATAAGTTGATCTATGGTTGAGTTGAAATGAGTACACACAATTAAACCATACACTCATGTTGGGAGTTAAAAGTTCACAAGTCATAAGTATGAGTGCTTAGCATTTAGACTTATATTGACAAATGATCTTGTTTAATTGCTTGGTTTGGAACTAGTGAAAAATCGAGGACGATGAATTTAAACCGTCAGACTTCCATAGATTATTCTATGGTCGTTTCTCATTCTATGATCCCAATGTTAATGTAATAAAGGAAGTCAAACAGGTAGTCGAGAAAAGAAAAAGAAAAATCCAAACATAGTTTAGTATAGTTAGTATCCAAATAAAAGTGGTGAAAACGGGACTTGTCCGAAAGCCTTTGATTTCTTTAGTTTCCTTTTGACAAACATCTTTTGCTACTTTTCAAAGTTATTAGTCGAGGGAGATTAAGATTCTTAGTTTTCGTAAATGCTTACTTCATAGCATTGCGTGAGGACACGACAATACCTTAGTATGGGGGATTTTGGTATGTGCTTAATTACACATACCTTTTACCTTTAAAAACGAGCTAAAATAACCAAAAACGGACTTAAAATGCCAAATATATGCTTGTTTTGCTAATTGTGTTGTGCAGGAACGGATAACTAAGAAAAGGACGAAAAACAAAGCCAAAACGACAAAACCGGACTCGGAATGGAAAAGACTGTGAAAGACAAAGCCAAATCGAAGCCGGAAAGTCAATCAAGTCAAAAAGTCAACAGAAAAGTCAACTGGTCAAAGTCAAAGTCAACCCAAGTCAACCCCGAGGCCAAAGTCAAAGAAATATAAGTTCAGGGACTGAAATTGTCAATCCCTAAACTTATATATAAAGAAGAAAAGAGAAAAATGAAGACAAGGGCTGTTTTTGCAATATACTCAAAGTGACAAGTGGGGGGGCAAAACTGCCAACCCCCCTAACTTGTACACACCAAGGACGAAGTGTGCAAAGAGTTATATAACTCTTGGGGACTTGTTTTGCCAAGTCCCCAAAAGTTATATAACCACAAGGACCATGTATGCAATAGAAGAGATAACTATGAGGGGCCAAACATGTCAACTCCCCAAACTTTCACTCTGTTATAACCCCTAACACCTTTTCCCGCTCGTTTTTTCCCTCCCAAACAACTCACGGGTTGTTTAACCCCGTTTTACCCTGTAAACCTTCACCCCCACCATGGATATTCATTTTCCCCCTCCTCCACCACCTTTCCCAGTTACAAAGGTGCCATGTTGGCAATCCCACACCCCCCAAGGCTAATTCGACGACTAAGATTGATTTTCTTGTAAGAGTGAAGGGCCAAGATGTAGAGGTTTAACCACACATAAAACAAACACCCTGTGATTGGTGTGTCCTACAAACAAGCACAACAAGAAAAAGAAAAAGAGACTAGTTTGTAGATTGTTGGCTATAAAAGCCTTGTAAGCCATTGTGGCAAGGGAGCAAGTTTTTAATTAAGTTTTTATGTCGTTTTTATTGTAGTTTAAAGTGTTTTTAAGTTAATGTCTTTTATGCAATTGTAATTCTCAGTTTTAATGAAAAATAAGCTCTTTTTACTCATAAGCTCTCAATAAGCTCGAATAAGCTTTTTTATTGCTTGCTAATAAGCGCTATTTAGCTAAAACTTGTATAACGCTTAAAACTGTTTTTTATTTGAATTTGGCTTCATAAATGTTCCATTGAAGTGTGATTTGGAACGTATGAAGAAATAAGCTAATACAAGCTTATTGAGCTTTTTAAGCTCAGGTTTAGAGGCTAGGGAGCCATTAGGACAGGCTTTTCTAGTCCAACTCACTTCAGAAAGATTGCCCCGGCCTTGGTTCTTAACTAAAAACAAAAAAATCCAAGGTTTCATTTCTAAATTCTCACTTACTTAATTTTACTTAAACCTTTAGCTCATTGCATTTCAATCTTTGTAAACACATTTGTTTTTAGTACTGTTTGTTTAGATGTTTTAAGTTTTCATGGAATAAAGTTTGTCTAATCTTAGTTTACAACTTAAAACTGCCAAGTTAGTGTAATAAGCTAGCTGAGAAACTAGCTTATTTTTCTACATAAGCTAGGACTTTTAGTTTTAAAATATTATAAATAGGTAAAAAATAAGTAAATTAGATAAAGGTTTTTAAAGATTTTATTCTTAAAAAATGGATTTTAAACCCACTTTGGTTTGACAGTTTTTAAGTAAAGGGGTGTTTGGGATAGCATTCAAAGTGGGTCAAAACAGGTCTTGGTATGGGTTATGACCATTAGGTTGGATTTAGTTCAAGTTGTTAAGCCTCATTAAGCTGATTTTAAAAGATATTTCAGTTTTGAAAACTGTTTTTTAAGGTTTTTGGCGAAATAATTTTGAAACTGTAGGATTTCTTTTATACCACAATGCTTATTTGGATAAGACTTGTGAGTGTGGACTTCAAGTGCAAAAAGGGTGATTGTGAGTTTAAAAAAGGCTATCCAAGACCTTTGTCCTTTTGACTTTGTGAGTCAAATTCACCCAAACATTTTGGTCACAGTTTCTAAAAACCCAAAAGTCCTTTTTCATTTAACAAAATCAGCAGGTTTTAATGCTTTTTAAAAGCTCAAAATTGGTGCACAAGCTGTTTAGCTATAGCACTCAATCTGTTTGAGCTTCTTTGTGTTTTTAGAGCTTATTTGACAGCTTAAAATAAGCTTCCAAATAAGCCCTTGGAGATTTGCCATAAAGCTCCCCTGGTGCAAAAGGGGAACTTTAGGGCATCTTTCTCATCCATTAGCACACTTTAATCCCAAGTTTTTGGCTTTTTATTTTAAGATCTATAAGCTCATAAATAAGCCCCTCAAAGTTCTCAGGCCATAGGAAGCATGTTAGTTTAGCTTTTTTCAAGCTCAAACATGCCCTCTTGGCTGTTTTGAGCTTAGGCTGAGGGAATGGCATATCTTTTTGATTCTTGCTTAATTGAAGCTTTTCCTAGCTCCCTGTGTTCTTACAGCTAATTTAGATTAATAGGTAGATTTAGTTTTCTTATTCCTATTTTGTTAGCTTATTTGAATGCCTAAGTTAAGCAATTTTTGCCTTTAAGCTTTCTTTAAGCTTTTCTGCCATAATAAGCTTCCACAGCTTATCTAGCTTAGCTTTTCCTTTCCTTTTTAGCTCATTTAGTTTAGTTTAGACCATTTAGCTTATTTTAGCTTTTGTCTTAGCTTAACTCGACCCTAAGTCTAAAAGACTTAGCCTTTTTTTAGCTTTTAAGCCATTTTAGCCCAACTGTCAACTTTAAGCTTATTTTCTAGCTTATTCTTTTGTCAAAAGTTGAAAGTGCTTTTATTAAAGTTGTTAGGAATAAGCTCTTTAATAAGTTTGTAGTTTTAAGTTTTTGCTAATTCTCAATTTTTAATAAGCCAAAAATAAGCTAGAATCGTAGGGTCTGTTTGGTATATCTTTGATAGTACAGGGTTATACGTTTTCATAGTAGTGTAAATTCCCAAAAATATGCCCGCCTACCCTTTAGTTTAGTTTATTACAATTTTTACCCTAGAGTTTCGAAAAATAAAAAAAAGGGGGAAAGACACTTGGCCCGGGTGAGCAAGACTCGAACCCGGGACCAAGCGATACAATCCCCCCTTTACACACACACTTAACCACTGTGCCCTTGGGTCTTTTTCGTTAAAGACTCAAGGCAAATATATATAAGAGTCCATTTGACCTCATAAAGCCCATAAGCTTGTAAGCTGTTATGTCGGGGCCTTATTGCAATAGCTGTGTTGTGTTTGTTATTTTTCGTAGGATTCTTATAAAGCCTAGTATTTTTAGAAAAATTTTCAGAATTTTTCGTAATCATTTACTATTTTTTATAATTTAATTTAGTTAAAAGTTTGTTAACTAAAAAAAAGAAAATTATCAAAAAAAATATTTTTCTTTTTAGAAAATTTTTTGTTTTCTTTTTTATTTACCATCTAGTTTGTAGAAAAAATATAAATATTTCGTTAGGGCTCATTTTACAACTTTTTACTTTTTAAACACGGTCCGGGTACGGAGTTTTGTTTTGACTCGTTTTTTGGTCACACGAACTCCGTTTCGTCTAGTCTTTTTCATTCATCGTTATTTGGTCCAATAGTAGTTTAAGAAGCAAAAAATTTCTTCTATGCCTTATTTTTAAAGATTTTAGGTTTCCCCCTTTTGTCGGGATTCGCGGAGCCTTCGTTTTCTAGTTTAAGTATAAACTCATGATAGCTAGCAGTGTAAACATTTACACCAAGACGAGCAGTACTAACTGTTAAGGGTAGCAGTATTAACCACAAAGCTAGCAGTATTAACTTGTATCTCTTCGTTGGCAGTACTAAGTTTATGAACGAGCAGTACAAACCAAATACTGTTGTGCACTTTGTAATTCTAACAGTAGCAACGTATAGACAAGCAGCATTAAACAAGGTCGCACAGTATTAACTATTATAGACAGCAGTACTAACCCTTGACAACGATAAGGCTAGCAGTAGTAATGTTTTACCTTGGCAGTAGAAACATCAAGCTGTCACGAAGCTGTCACGAAACAGTCACAAATTAGCATTCTCCTTCATGTGCTCTTGCTGCCTCTTGTATACTTTGCTCGTCGAAACCCAAATACCTTGATGTCATCTTCATGAAACCACGCTTCCTGTTTTATTTAATTAGGGTTGCTAAAAAACCCTAATTACATTGAATCTGCTCAAAACTCCAAAAACAGAAAATTGTCACTTCTTTTTCTTCAAAACATAACATAGAAACACAACCTTGTAGATCCTAGATCGAGAGCCCTTTGGCTCTGATACCAATTGTGGAACCTAAAAACATGATAGGTTCTTTGATCATTTATAGCTCGAGGTTGTTTAGACCTCATCTAGGATCATGATAACAAAGACAATAACATATATGCACAGCAGAATTAAACATAAGATCAATGTTATTTCAACAAGGTTTTTCATCATATAATTTACTCTACGCCCCAATTCTAGATGATTAATTCTAGAACGGTTACTCTAACTAGTAACAGGATCAATAAAACATTGATCTTGAGGCTACAACACTTATTCTAGGCGTTTATAATGAACCACACGCCTAGACACACACACACCTTTACTAGTCGACTACATTTTTCTGTGCACTCCTAAAACTATGTCTATGGATCTCTTTATATAATAGAGTCCATAAGACTTACAAAGGAAATCTATTTGAATTAGGAAACTTATCAATTAGCATTAACTTCAGTCTTCTGTTTGAATTAGGAAACTAATAAATCAGCATTAATCTTCAACATTAATGTTTGACTAATCTTTATCTTCAACATTAATCTTGATCTTGTTTCCTTCTTTAGCATATCTTGTAGAATCCTTCATCTTTTGTAGAATTCCATAATGTCAAATTAGTCCCTCTTGTTTCATTCTTTTGTTCTTTTGTCTCATCAAATCTTTAATTCCTAACAAATATGTTTTGTTCTGGAATGAAGAACGGGGTTGTTCTATATGGTAATGGCACTGATGTTGTCATAAAAGATGGGTGCCATCTTGTACTGAGTGTCATAGTTACTAAGTTAACTTTTCATCTAGAGTATGTTTGCACAACACCTAGCAGCATTAACATATTCAGCCTCAACAGAGGACATATCCACTGATTGTTGTTTCTTTGCATTCCAACACACTAACTTTCCTCCAAGCAATTGACATGCACTTGAAGTGCTTTTCCTGTCCATATTTCATCATGTATAGTCTAAGTTTGAGTACCTTTTAAGAACAAATCCTAAACATTTTGGGTACCATATACTAAGAATAGGAGTGCCCTTCAGGTACATGAAGATTCTCTATAGCAATGAGGTGTGATTCTTTTTTATTGGCATGATATCTTGGACATAGACATGTTGAGAATTGGATATCAGGTTGACTTGCAATTAAATACATCAGGGACCAAATCATTCCTCTATATAAGGTCTCATTTACTAGTTTATAAGAAAGATTATGACCTAAGTTATTTGGAGGAACCATGAGTGTCTTACTGAAGAACTATCATAGATATCATATTTCTTCAGTAAGTCTCTTATGTACTTTTCTTGACAAATAGAGATTTGTTTGTCATCTTGCTTGATTTGAAATCCAAGGAAGTAAGTGAGTTTACCCATCATACTCATTTCAAATTTCTTTGTCATCAGTTTTTCAAATTGTTTACAAAGTTTGTAATTTGTTGAGCCAAATATGATGTCATCCACATACACTTAGAAAAGTAAGACATCTCCTTTGGTTTTGTAGATAAATAAATTATTGTCAATTCTTCCTCTGACAAACGTGTTCTGAATGAGAAAGGTAGATAAAGTCTTATACCATACCCTTGGTGCTTATTTCAGTCCATAAAAGGCTTTATCAAGCTTACAGACGTAGTCAGGGAATTCACTACTCTCAAAACCAGGAGGTTGTTTGACATAAACTTCTTCTTTAAGTTTTCCATTCAGGAAGGCACTTTTGACATCCATTTGTAAAAATTTGATGTTCATGTAGGTAGCATAAGAAAGAAAGATCCTGATGGCTTTCATCCTTGCAACAGGTGCAAAGGTTTCATCATAGTCAATTCCTTCTTTTTGACTATAACCCTAAGCAACCAGTCTTCCTTTGTTCTTGATAACAGTTCCAAGTTTATCTTTCTTGTTCTTGAACACCCATGGAGCCAATGGCTATCTTTCCTCTTGGGAGTGAAACAAGTGTCCAAACTTTGTTTCTATAGAATTGATTCGGCTCTTCTTGCATTGCATCTACCCACCCTGGATACTTTAGTGCCTTAGAAACCTTTTTAGGTTCAATCTCAAAGAGAAAGTCAGCAAATAGACATTCACTTACCGAGACAGCTATCAGTTTAGCAGCCATACTTCTTGTAAGCATGCCTTTAGTGGGTTCACCAATGATATTTACAAGTTCAATGTGTTGATCTCTTGACCATCTATCCTGAGGTACAGGATTTAAACTTGTAGATGCATGATGATTGATGGGAGACTGAGTCATTTCTGGGACTAAAAGTTTAGTAATGGATACTGAGGTTTCATTACTGCTCCTTGAATGTTATTTAGTAGGTTGAATGTTGTTTTGTTCATTCTGAACTATTTGTTCTTATGTCCCTTCAGTGTTTATTAGGTTAGGAGGACCTTTAGTATCCTCAGTGAGAGGAATGTTTTGCTCATTTGGAGTAATCACTTCAGGGACATGAGTGGTTTTTGTAAGTTTAGTTAGTGAATAATTATGAGGAATGATGTAATATGAAATATTATAATTTACTTGATATTGTCTAGATGGATCATTCTCATGAATATATTTATCAGGAGGATATCTAGATGAATAATCTATTCCGATTTCATCTACTGATGTGTTGGTAAACCTAATGGCTTCCATACTTTCATCAAAGGTAACATGAGAAATCTCCTCAACTTGTTATCTCCTACTGTTAAAGACTCTGAAAGCTTTAGAGACAAAAGAGTATCCTAAAAAGTATCCATCATTAAATTTTACATCAATTTTCCCTAAATGATCCTTGTGATTATGAATAAACACAAGACATCCAAATACATGAAACTAGCTAATATCATGGATCATTTCTCTGAATATCTCATAAGGAGTCTTATCAAGTCTTTTGACAATGATTGATCTTTTTGAGTGTAACAAGCAATTCTTACTGCTTCAGTCTAGAAGTGCTTGGAGAGTATTGAGCCCTTCAATGTTTTTTAGCAGCCTCAAAGAGAGTTCTATTATTCTTTTCAGCCACACCATTTTGTTCAGATGTGTAGGGAGAAAAGAAGTTATGAGAAATTCCTTTCTCATCACAAAAACTATCAAGTTCAGAATTTCTAAACTCAGTCCCATTATCAGTTCTAATTTGTTTGACTATGACATCATTTTGATTTTTAGCCATTATGATAAAGGACATTGTTCTTTCAGCCGCCTAACTCTTCTTCTTGAGAAAGTGAACCCATGTGTACCTTGAGTACTCTTCAACAATGACTAGGGTGTACTTCTCATAATTTATAGAAATGGGACTAACTAGTCCAAAGAGGTCCATATAAAGAAGATAAAGACATTTCTTATTGAAAAATTTTGTTTTGTTTTAAAAGAAGCTCTATGATGCTTATCTTTTTCACATGCTGAACATGGTTCATCCTTTGAATAAACAAGTGAAGGCAAGCCAAGAACTTTGTTTTGTATAGCAGGTTTGTTAATGTTTTTGAAATTAAGATGTGATAATCTTTTGTGCCATAGCCAATTAACACTCTCAAAGGCTTTATCAAAGAAGCAAGCCCCATTCTGAGAGAGTGATGACATGTCAAGCACATAGACATCATTTCTCCTAAGTACTATTAACACAATTTCTTTATTAGCATTGAAAATTGTTCATTGCTTATCATCAAAGTGAACAATATAGTTAGCATCATAGAGTTGACTGATACTAATTAAATTGTATTTTAAACCATTTACAAAAGCAACTTTAGAGAAAACTATACCACCACAGTTTATTGAACCATATCCCTCAGTAATGCAAGATGAATTATCACCAAATACTACCTTAGGACCTGGTTTCTCCACATATTTGTGCAAATAACTCTTGACACCAGTCATACTCCTTGAGCATCCACTGTCCAGGTACCAGATGGGCTCCCTAATGTATCTCTGCACAAATAATAAATTGAGTTAGTTTCTCTTGTGAACCCACCTTTTTGTGGGTTCCTTGCCTTTGACAGCTTGAAGTTTTTCACCTCTTTTGAAGTGTTCAAAGTCACTGTAGTCAGTGGTTGAGTAAACAGTACTTCCACAAGTATTGCAACTCACACCAACTGAGGATTTACTAAACTAAGGTGTTGTTTGTTTATTAAGAGGCTATGAATCTGAATCTGATTCGCATAATGAATCTAAATATTTGGTAGAAAAGTTTGAATCTGATTTCCATCTTAATCAAAATAAGTGGTTGAGAAATTTGAATCTGAATGGAATAAAACTATTTGTTTTGGTAAAAATGTCTAGATGTGTTAAACTATAATTTTTACAATTTAAATATAAAACGATTGCATTCGCACAAGAAATAAACTTCATTAAATAAAAAAATAAATTTTATAATATAATCAATTTAATGTTAAGAGTATTTTAAACAAAACATGCAATCTCATGTTTATTCGACAAAAATAAACGTGTCAGAGTTTGAATTGAACTTCTTAAAACGATTAACTAAATGAGTCGCGTTAGAATTGAGATGTATGAGTCTGAAACCGTACTCTTCAATTTGAACAAAATATGAATTGACACATAACATCTTATACACTATTTATCTAACAAAACATATGCAATGATTTTATTTAATACTTTCAATACAAAAGACAAAGGTGAAACAAGAAAAAAAATCAAGAAATGAAAAAAAACACCAAAATAAAAAAACCATAACAAAGTAGAAAAGGATAAAAACAAAACAAGTAGAAAAAAACATTAAGAGGTGTTAAGACACCTCCTCCACATCTAGTTTAGTAAGAGGTTTATGCCTCTTACTGCCTCTTAATGATCAAAAGAAAACAAACGCTTTTAACACTGCTTGCCTCTTACTGCCTCTGAATGACTTGAAAAAAACAAATAGTCTTAATGACTCAAATGTATAACAATGTCTGAATGAGTCAGATTAAGATGTTGTTAAGAGGCATTTCTGAAAAACAAACACCACCTAAGAGGACTCAACTAGCATATCTCCCTTGACAAGAATGACGCGATTATGTCTTGAGAATTCATGATCATAGCTTCCACATATTTCACACTCATGGTACATACGATAGTTATCAAGACGATGGTCATTGAAACTACAGTGAGTGCATGGTGGGAAAGGCTTTGCCTTAGCTTTCAGGATTTGTTTTGATGGGGATGCATACTAATAAGGTTATGCCTTGTACTTTTCACTATTTTTTAGTGATGCAACATAAACATTATGATCAGAGGTTCTATGATCCTCTCCTTTGCATTTCATACAATATATAATTCTATAACAATCATATGTGGAATGATTTGTATAAAAGCAAAGTTCACATTTTAGTTTGGGTTTTTGTAGAGGTTTTGATATAACTGATTTGGATGAGTCAATGTTTTGAACCTTAAGTTTAGATTCTTGACTAAGTTTAGATGGGTTAACTGATTTAGATGATTTAGGTTGTGGGATCATAGGTTTAGATTCCTGAATCTTCTAAGATGAGTTAACCTTTTCATGCATCAACATTTGAACAAGTTTGGTTAATTCATTTTTTTGGATTCTTGTTCATTATTTTTGACTTCAGTAGGAACTTAAGAAATGACTAGTTCAATATCACAAACAGTGACAGGTCCTGAGACACTCTTACTTGAAGATTCTACTGTG
Organism: Tanacetum coccineum; assembly: GCA_026074375.1. NCBI lineage: Eukaryota > Viridiplantae > Streptophyta > Magnoliopsida > Asterales > Asteraceae > Tanacetum > Tanacetum coccineum. Next base: position 27,579 of record BQNB010030723.1, on the reverse strand, counting down.
TTAGGATTTTTATGTTTAATAGTGCCTAAACCAGGTCTATCCCTTAAAGAATGTTCTTGGTAAGTCAATGGCATGACCTCAAAGCTTGAAGAAGCTCCTTGAAGAATTTTTAGTGGAGGTAAGGGTGTTTGAGGTTCTGATCATGACTCTTTGGAAGAATCAGGGTTAGTGGGTGCCTCAGTAAGTCTAAGACTCTCATTGACAGCCTAACTTTTAGGAACCAAAATTCTTCCAGTGTTGAAGTTTGGTAGTTTATTGTCAGGATTATGTCTTTCAAACCTAATCTTTAGATTTTGGAATCATTTCATGATCATAATCTTAGAGGCAGATATGAATGCATTCTTATTTACATCATTTTTGGATGATGCTTTAGTGAGCTGATTAATTCCAAGAATTTTATTTTTCTGATTAGGAATTTGTTCATTTATGCATTGACTTACTTTATTTAAACTGTTTAACCTTTTTTCATTAACATGTTTTGCTTCTTTAAGTTGTTCCTGAAGAGCATGATTTTATTTTATAAGTTCAGTGTTTTGAAATTGAAATGTAAAAGCCTCAAGTTTAGCTTGTTTGAAAACAAGTAAGTCATCTCTACATTTGTTCAATTCAAAAACAAGTTTGTTATATTTATATAACAAAATTAACTTTTGCTCTTTAACAAACTTAAGGTCTATGTTAATATACTTAAGATAAGTTTGTCAGTCAACATTTTCATCCATAGACAGAAGAATGTTTACTTTTCTCATGGTGATGTCAATCAATTCACCATTTCTAGCATGGTTTTTTCCAACAGCAAATAGACAGAAGAATGTTTACCTTTCTCATAGTGATGTCAATCAATTCACCATTTCTAGCATGGTTTTTTCCAACAGCAAGCTCATCACCAACAAGAGCTATCAATACTTTAACTTGTATCATTTACTCATCATCTGACACTTCCTCTTCATCTTAGTCAAAAGATTCAGCCACTAGACCTTTGTTTTTAGACTGAAAACATTTGGGAGATTGAGTACTTGAAGGACCTGCCCCAAGAATTGCAAGTTTGGCTTTGACCTTTCTATACTCAGTCTTGTAATATTTTGGTCATTTTGACTACTTTGTACTTGTTGTGTGGACTGAATAAGCTTAGGTGTAAACTTTGGTTGAAAACTACTTGACCTTGAAGAAAAGTTTGACATTGATGATTTGTAAGAAGGGAATGACGTTTTTGAAAAAAAAACTTTTGCAAAATGGCCTTTTTTACAACATTTAAAACACTCAGTGTTTTCATTTGCTTTAGGATTTGAAAATTGTTTCTCCTTTTGATAAAACATTTAGACCCAACCAAAAAGACTCTCTCATGAAACTCAATATCTAATTCTCTTAGATATTCCTTACTTGTTCTCTCATCAACCTCATCATCATAATTTTATTGAAAATCATGAACAATATTGTTAGAAAAGAAAGCAGTTGATATAGGAGTGGTTGAGGGTGCAGTTATCAGGGCCTTTTTGGACTCGAGGTATCTCCATGAGATCAGGTTGTCTTCATAAACAAACCTCCCATAATTATCAGCTAGGTTAAGAGTCTGAATGTGATTAGCATTTCTCAATCCCTGAGAAAAGCTTAGCCACTTCTCTAGGAGACTGTTCACGAAACCAACATTGATTTCATGTTTAGACAGTTTCACGCCATCATTTGAAAGCGTATTAAGCAAAGTCTTATATCGGGTATAGGTTTGAGAGAGACTTTCAGACTGAAAGTGTTATGCTTAAGTTTTAGGTCCATAGTCCTATTATCCTTGGTATTTGAGGGTCCCTCAAAGCTATGAACTAAGTCAATCCATATGTCTTTAGTTGTCTCATAGCTAATGACTTACTCCATTATATCATCAGGTATGCATGATATAATGATGCTTTTGAAGCGTTGGTCTTAATTGGCCACCCTCCTCTTGTCATATGACCATTGGGCTTCAGGTTTGTTAGCACCTCCAGCGGTCTTTGGTTGGAAAGGACCATCCTTAACAAGTTATGTAGTAGGGTTCCATTCCACTTATTAAATTTACCAACTTCTAGTCGAGGAGCAATAGCAGAATAACTATCTCATTTCTTATCGAGAAGTTAGGACACATTACTTTCAGCCATGGTCGGATCTTGATTCTAAAAATAAAGAACAGTTTATAAAACTTGTTTTATAAACCAAATTGCTCTCATACCACTTGTTGTTCCCATTGTACTAGTTTACAAATAACTACAAAGTTATAATAAACTATCCCATAGCTTTAGCAATGTAATGAAAATAAAGTTTTGTTCAGTAGTAAAAGACTTTAAAAGTAAAAACACAAAACTTTCAACGTTTAACTCTTTATGATTTTATTAAAGAATTATACCCCGTTGTTTGCGGAACAACAACGAGGATTGAATGACAATGTATGTATGGTGATCTCCTATCTAATAACTCAAAGTAAACCAACGTATTACTTTGAGTTAACAACTATGCTAACAAACTGATATCTATCAAGGACTTAGTTGTATTTGGAGGAGTAGAGTGTTTGTAAATGTTTCAACATTTAGTGCACAAACTTGAAAGCCTACTCCTTTACAAGTGTGTCTATTTATAGTGTTATGGTAGGGTAAGAACCCAGGTGGGTGATAACTGCGTTTCCCCAAGTTGATTGGACAAGTACATTTGTACATTTATCTTTATTACGCAAGTCTAATCTAAGCACGGGGACGACACACTTTTTAAAGGTTAGTGATGACACGGACCTTTTTCTTATACCTATTTAAGGATAGTTTGAATTAAGGGGATAAGTACTTGATCTTATCCTTTCAAACATATCCCGCCCAATCTTCAGTCTTTAAGTCTTTAAGTCTTCATAACATCTAAGAAGATCATATAGGGTTCAGTGAGCTTATTGCCACAACTCACTAAACCCATCACCTTCTTCATTGGTTTAGGGACTTCATTCATTGAATATCGCCTCATTGAATAGTTTTATCGTTCTTTTTAGACTCAGATTAAACACTTGAAGGCAACTCACTGCGTGACTATTCGTTTAGTGACCTGTGTTATGTTTAAGGATATATATTCAAGTCCTAAGGTAAAGATCATTGGGCACTGAATTGGCCCAACAATATTTTCTCTATTGGTTACCAATTCTTTTATGGGGCAGGTTATTAATACGCCCCCTAGTTTTTTGAGTTTTTTTATTTATATAATTTTGGTTTTGTTTAAAAACGGTGATACATAATGTATGGAACAAAAATTATAAAGTTTGGTAAGTTAAAAGTATGAAACGGTCAAAAGATATGAAACATAAACTGAAAAAAATTGTGTTGTACTGTAAACACAGTGAGTCAAAATGAGGGTAGAGGTGGTACAATCTTATACTTTTAGTGGGGCAAGGGGGTATTAATAACACAACATGTTATCTGTTGTTATAAGCTAGCCTTATTTCCTGAATAGTAGAACTATTTCCTGCTAGATTTCAAGAATAGAGATAAGATTTTTTAGACTTTTGAAAACGCAGATCTAATACACACAACCCTGATGCGCACCAAAGGTAATTTTGTTGATGTTTTAAGAGCTCCCAATGCACGACACGGTAACGGTAATGGTGTGCTTCGCTTGAAACAAACAACCAGATCCGGGAGTTTCGACACAACAACGACGGCTTAGAAATGAGACATGTGGATAAAAATACAAATAAAAAGGTTGATTTACAACCTAGATTTATATAGCAAAAACCCCAGATTCGGATATGTGTTAGAGTGTGTTTGTGTTTTCGACGATTATGTCATTGTGAAGTCGAGGACAGCGGTTGGATGGCGGTAATGGCAGGTGGTAGGTTTGGGATATGGTGGTGGAGAAAAGGGTTTGGTATTAGGTGTTGTGGTTTGGGTTAGGTGAGAGAAGTATTGTATTGAGAGATATGAAGTAGATAAGAGGTGTAGATTTTCATTTTGTTCTCTTGGTGCGTGTACATGTTAAAGTTTTATGTAATCTGATAAAAGTATTGAAGAATATGAATTTATTATTTAGAAGAAAAGAAAAATTCAAGTGGATAATCGTATGAGGTTGAAGACAAGGGTATTTCAGTCATTTTAGTTGACGAAGAACTAAAGCGGATCTTAAGGTTTTCTCACAGGAACGTCGCCTGCACTTTTCAAACCACGCGAACAAAATGTGCAATTTGACCGAACCACAAAGACGATTTATGAAATTAACTCTTTGTTGTCTTTTAAAAGTAATTATTTTGCTTACATGACAAAATGGAGCCATCTTATAAGCTAATGGAAAGTCGAAGTTAAAATAATTTAATTAAACACATCTAAGTTTCATCCAGTAAAAAAATACTAGTATGTATGAAAACAGATGTGTCAATCTTATGAAAGAAAAAAATTAAATAAAACAAAGTAATTAATAAAATTTTAGTTACTAAATTGTAAATCATATAAAATTAAATAAAGTTATCATATTTGATGATTAGTGATAGGCATAACTAAAATTTTGGCCAAATTTTATGTCTACTTCATTTAATAATTGACACGTGGTATACGTAATTTATTTCTCATAATTTTCACTTTTAAATTTTACATATGTTACAATCTTATTTTTAAGCATGCTTTTAGACATGAAAGGTAGGCATTAAAATTGTTTTTCTTTTTTTAAGTTTGTAAGTCTAATAAAAAACACTCTTTACACATTATTATAGTAAATAACAAGGTTTGATGACCCGCGTTTCGCTGCGGCGTGTTTTGTATTATGCGTTTTAAAATTGTAGCCTTAATACACATTGTGGATAATCAAGTGTTTTAAATATCACCTAAAACAAAGAACCCTCACAGAAAAGCATGAAAGAGCCGGATATTACCAAAGTATTTGTTGCACATTACAACATTCCTTATAAACCAAAAGAAGCATTAATATAATGACAAAAAAAGTTAAAAAAAAAACAAAATAATAGAATAAATGATACTGTTTACTTCCTAGTACAACATGATTTCACATTGCTAATGTCTTAAAAAAGCTAAGCTTCCAAGCAAGCCCCAAAGTATACAACCAAACTCAAAATACATACATAGTATGCATATGCCATGTGAGAACTCACAATTCATCCTCATCGGCACTTGAATCACCCCTAAGTTCTTCAGGAGAAGATTCATCTTCTTTTATGATATCTCCATCTTTGCCTTCCTATGGTTCAGTGTCCGTTTCAATGGTAGGGTACCCTTTCCACGGAGTCTAGCCGCTTTCATAAAGTGACTGAAAATTTGTACACATGTCATGAGATCGGTCGGTATGTGTTTATTTGAATAACAAAAAAAGAAAAATACTTACATGATTTGCTCTCGTTCAAAAGCTCTTTTAGGTGGGCCGTGTTGCTTTTATGTTCAATGCTATCAATGTTGGATAACCTTAATCACCAACTCCAACATGCTTCTAGAGTTCTGGTTGTCTACCTGCAGCAACCGACACATAGTTGCATAAAGATTTAATTCATTATTGATATCTCATAACCTATACATATACCTACGACGAAAAAAAGTAAACTATTCCTATTATGATTAGGTAAATCAACATCTAGTGTGTCTACGCATTAGCAATCAGTAGTGATAAAATATATTTCATAAATTTTTTTGATAAAGATGTTACACAGCTACACCCCTCTCTTTGCTTATAAAAAGATGGTTGCGACATTAAGGGTGGCGTTTGGATTTGTTTATTACGTTTATCTGCTTTAGAATAAGCAGGTTTAATTCTGCTTATAATTAGACGCTTCTATACTTTAAAATATAGTGTATTAGTAGATAAACAGTTTAATCCAAACAGTTAGAAATGAGTACCTACTTAAACGATAAGTAACTAAGCACCTAAATAGGCAATTAATCTCTATCACCCTCTCTAAGTATTTTGCAGATAGTGTAAGTACCTGCAACATCTTGCCAACATTGCTAGCGTTAAGGACCTTATGAATAACATCGAACTTGTGAGGGTCATCATATGGGAAATAGGGTGCAAAATTGCAGTCCTTGGCACATCGTCTTCTCAGTAATTTGCATGACGCGCATGGTGAATGCCCTGGTGCCATTTTATCTGCGTGTAAGAGAGAAAGGCAAAGAAGAAAAGCAGCGAGATTTTAGGAAATCTCTGAAGAATGGAAGTCACTCTTGTGCTTATTTATATAAGTCTTTAGTAGTAACTATATTTAAATCAAACCACATCTGTTAACAATATTAAATTATTATTGTTTATAAATTCATTTGTTTGTATAATGTGCATCATCAATGTATGTAAGTGATGAAACCAATAGGTTATGTACGTAAGCTGGTTAATGAGTCAAATCGGTATTTTTCAGGAGGTATTAAAGTTCATTATGCTTAGTTAGTTTTCAGTAAAATATATTTCATGCAGTATGTTTTTTGATTCACATGTAACACATGTAGCTAGTAAATATGATTACAAAAGTTTTGTATGTTCAAACTTCAGACGGCCTTTTAAGTCTTGTACTATTTAGAAACGAAATGGTCTTCGCCATAAAACACTCGTCAAAGGATCTTATTTTAAATGACATTAAGCTAGCTTCCTTTTCATGGATTTCAAGTAGACATAAGAGAAACTCTCTTAATCGGGTGGAATGGTTCATAAAACCTTTTAATGCCATTTCCATCTATCGTTTGAAATTTTTTCCCTTAGCTTCTCGCTAGGTGGCCTCTTTTATATATATGTTCCTTTCCGTTCAAAAACACCAGGTAAGCATTTTTACATTATCCACATATCATGGTTGGATTAAACCATGCCATATTCTAAAGGTATTTGGTTTCGTATTAACAATTACACTATGTAACTACATTATGCAGAAAAAATTGTTGCAGATAATTAATAAAATACCACTTACTGATGATGGTTTCGATAGAAGTTGTCAAGCCGATAATAAACAAAGATGGGGGTCTTCGTTGTCTTTAGAACCTGCACGTAAAGGAGTCAATGTAAATGTTATTCTAGTGGGGCAAAGAAGAAAGTGACTTTATTAGAGCCTTAACAGTAGAGGCGGAATGACGGACGGGTTACTTAACACTTCAACTTTAGTATGGGTCACAATTGGCTAACCCACAGATACTTTTTGACCATTTCATAAAATATTGAATTAATTAATGTTTTACTCATGAGTAAAAAGACAATGCTACAGAATATAACTCTAAGTCGACGTGACTCGCACCTCTTTTGGTTGTTAATAACTACTAGACCTTTTTAACCAAATTGACCCATTCATAAATTATTGGGTCCAAATAACTACCAGAAGAATACATTATTATCGGATGAGTGAACTAACATTAAAATATGTTATGCAGGTTTTGTTGATGGTGGAATTTTGAATATATGAAGTCGCATTGAGACGATACATTGTAGGGAGACAACCCTTACTGCCCAACCTTAGAGCGGACAGCTAATGCGTTCCACTTATTAAACAGGGTGATCATAACTAAAAACAATTCACACAACCTGGAAACGAATAAAAGAATATGTCATTAAGGCGTCGTTCTGAAAAAAATGGCGATATGATAAGAATATGTTTCATTCTTACACGTTCTATTGCAATTAGAGAAAAGAGTCCCTAACTTCAATACAGACTAAAGTAGTATATGTTACAATATTCGGGAACAACATATATAGACGATTACTTTGTACCACACATTGGGAGCTAAATAGTGGAGTAATATAAATATGATTAGCTACCAACACGCCTGTGATCATCAGTAACTATATCTAATAAAGAGTTTCGCACTACATTCATAGAATCATAGAATCAGCAAAAACGCAATTTATTCACTCGAGCTTAGAACAACAAGGCGTCTTATGTATTACGCCTATAAGTAGAAACTATTACTAACAATAATTTTGTACCACAAATTGCTGAGTTGAGCTTAAATAAACTAAAACTGTCGCAAACAATATCTACCTGCATTTTGGACCCCATTCTTCCAATTCAAAGCATTTATCAACCCAAAATTCACGATCAAAAGATGGACAGCCAAATCCTTTCTACCTTAAACTCGTGTTTTGATAGATTTGAATACACACAACTAATTTTAAGCGTCCCTTTTTCTTCTTTCATAGAAGACACACATAAAATGCAATTGTAGCATAGCAGTCAAAAACAGTTCTGAGAAAGCGAGTAAGAACCTACTTTTTAAAATGCGAAAACAATTTGTTTTGAAAACAAACTCCCAAATACTACTTATTTGGTGATCAAATTTTAATATCTAAACGCTCACAAAGACGCATAATGAGAGTGAAAAACAAAACCTATGCAAGACCAGACCTGATGAATCGGTGTGTACATCAGCGTGGAGCACACATGACATTCAAGAATCATACCCTTTATTGGTCTCGTTTTCTTCCCCACAAAATCGGCAATCGTTCTATAAATAAACAACTGAAAATAACATAAGAACCAACAAAACACATCAAATTTAAACTAAAAAACGGATAATTGGTGCTCGGATTCGAAACTTAACCTTGGAATTCCAGGCTTCCAATCTCTTGGTTGTTTGGCTTCCTTTCTCACAGCATAATCTTTTGCCTGAAAAGTAAGATAACAAATCACCAAAAATGGTCGACAAAAAAAAGCTCGAAATAACAGTAGCAAATTAAACTACAAACATATCATACATGCAAAAGGGCTGAACAATATAGATTAAAGAACCAATCATTATCCAAGATTTTGTTTAACCTATAATCAAAATTCCAAATTAAAACCTTAGAAGGAAATCAAATTCCTTACCAATTTGATTTACCAAGAACTGATTTTAAAACTTAAGGTTGAAAAACATTAAAAAGTGCATCAAGATAGAAGAGTTATTTAGTCATACCTGAATTTAATGTGCTGCTAGTGATGAACAACTGCTTGTGAATTTTATGCTACTGTGTTGCTTCACCGGAAAACCGAAGACATCAGTGGTATTGTGTGTGAGTGTTTTGAGTGGGTGATTTTTTGATAATTATTCTGATAGCATCAAGATGATGAATCACTATTCAAATGCATATGGTGTCACCAGTGGAATCCAGACACTGTTAAACATTACACATACTCTAACTTATAAATATTTCACCACTTTATCACCAACTATTGTACTAAAAAACTATTAAAAACTATCAGAACCCGAGAACATAATCGTGCCCTTCAACAACAGCCCAATCAAATTCGTATCAACCCCAATTTTATATTTTTTTAAAGATTTTTGTGTGCATTTTTTTGAGATATGAGTATTGACACTCGGTGGTTTTAAGAGGTGGTATCGTGAGTTGGTGGTTTTGAGAGCAAACATTGTGTGTGTGAGAGATTAATGAAGATATAATTTTTTGAGATGAAGATGTGTTAGATGGTAAAGATGTGTTGGATGCAGAGAGTAAAAAACACGTAACCCTCTCTCACACATACACATAGAAGACAAAGTTTTAGAGGGTGTTTGGGATTGCGTTTATGAGCAGATTATTTGCTTATTGCAATTTGATAACGCAAAAATCCGGTTACTAGTGTTTGGATAGGCAAAGTGAAAAATCACTTTTTTGCGTTTCATCCCTATCAAAACGCCATTTTGTAAAAGCATGTGAGGACTTACTTTTGCAAAACGCAATTCACCCCGACAGGCAAAATTACACAAGTGCCCCTGATGCTTTCTTTGTTAAAATGGAAAACTCACCAATACTGATCAATGTTATTTCTTTATGGAAAGTTGGAAAAGGTTTTGTTCCAGTGACACCAACAAATATATGAATCTTGAAATCGAGATTTTAATTAATTAGTAATAAATAATCTTACATGTGTATGCATGTTTCACATATTTGACGTGTGATCAAAAGGCTTGGTTGACGAAGGTGAAGAACGGTGTCGATAATGAAGACGAGGGTGGGTTGAGAAAGAGAAATAGGGAGTAGGATGAATAGTAATTGATGTTGGTTGAACCAACAAATGAAAGGATAAGTTAAAAAACTAATGTAACCGAACTTTTTTTTTTGGTCAAATAACAGTTTGGTAAATAAAGTAATTGTTAAAGTGTTATAAGAAAATCTTATAATTAGTTTGCATTATGTTCTTTTTTGAACACAGATGCAATATGTTCAAACTATGTATAAAATTTGTATCAATACGTACTAATAAATAAGAATGCCCTTTTTGGTCATTTTACATGTTTGGTCATGCATAATTTAATTTGACAAACACTAAAAGAATTGATTATCTCATTATTGCGATATCAAACAGCATAATCAAATCCAAACACTCTATTTCAAAACCACGTTTTGTAACAGCTGATTATCTGATTATGCGTTTTCAAAACACATAATCTATTTTAAATAAGCAATCCCAAACACCCCCTAATTATCATATCATTAAGTTACTGTTAGATTGTTTAATTATTAAAAAAATTATTAAAAAGGTTTACTGTAGCAGTTGTGTGTGGGAAAGAAGTATCACACATGTATATATTTATATTTATATTATCATATTATTAAGTTACTGTTCATTAGATTATTTAATTATATAAAAAATATTAAAAAATGTTTACTGTAGCATATGTGTGAGAGAAAGAAGTATCACAAATGGATCTATACTACGTATATACCAAATTAAACACTCTCTCTTCATTTAATGCTCTCAAAAATTAATTAATTCAAGTTATAAAGCATAATGTATAATCTTTAAATGCAATATTTCAACCAAAAAAAATTAAGTAATCCAAGTTATAAAGCATAATGCACAATCCTTAAATGCAACATTTCATCACAAAATCAACTATCTAACAAATACAAAGAGAGAATTGCAGAAATGGTCCTTGTGGTTTGGCTAAATTGCAGATTTGGTCCGTCGAATTTTAAAATTGCAAAAAAAATCCGTATTTTTAAGGTTTGGTTCACTTTTGGTCCTTGGTCGAACTAAAATGACTAAAATACCCCTCTTAACGGACGGTTTTTGTCAAAGAACAAAGGGGTATTTTAGGTCGACCAACGACCAAATGTGAAACCAAACCTTCAAAATACTGACTGTTTTTACAATTTTGAAATTTGACGGACCAAATCTACAATTTGGCCAAACCACAAGAACCATTTTTGCAATTCTCTCAAATACAAATATTAAAGCAAAATGTACAACATTTATTCCTCCATGCATATGTTACAATTATAAACTAATTTTTTCTTTTTTTAAATTTGTATGCACAAAGTAGGAGGGAAAAAAAACTACAAAAGTTCTGATTTATTCAGATAAAAAAATACCCGCAGAAACATCTTCGATACCTAATAACTAATATACACATTCACGGACAAATCCACTGTCGTTTTGACAGTGGATCTACAGTGCTACAGTAACGGGCTCCTATTTTGGGCCAGCCCGATTTTGGTTTTTTTTTTTTAATTTGTATGCACAAAGTAGGAGGGAAAAAATTACAAAAAGTTCCGATTTATTCAGATAAAAAAATACTCGCCGAAACATCTTCGATACCTAATAACTTTAAAATAATCGATATGGTCACAAACGTACAACCCATTATATTAAAAAAAACTCATTTAGCAAAAAAAAACACTTTAAACATGAGGCCCAACACATAAGCCATATAAAAAAAAATTATTACTAATATACACATTTGTCGACAAACTAGCCTAAAATTCGCATAAAATGTGGCCCAAAATCTGGCCCAAAGTAAAAAAAAAAAAACTAGCCCAAAATTAGCCTGAAATCTGGCCCAAAGTAAAAAAAATACAAAACGGTCCCTCAACTTTTAACTATTTACGATTTTCTTACACAAAAAATCCCGTAAAAAAATTAACAAAAAAAACACGTCAAGTTTTTATTGTTCACAACTTTTTTACATTCATCGGCCCAAAAAAGAGATATCGAACCGTCCCAAAAAAAGAAAATATTCGGGAAAAAATTAACCCGTCCCAACGCAAAAAAAAATTCCCGAATCATATAAAAAAAGAAAATATTCGGGAAAAAATTAGCCAAAAAACCCCAAAAATAGCTTAAAATCTGGCCCAAAGTAACAAAAATACAAAACGGACTCTCACCTTTTAACTATTTACGATTTTCTTACACAAAAATTCCCGTAAAAAAATTTACACAACCGTCCCAAAAAAAGAAAATATTCGGGAAAAAATTAGCCCGTCCCAACGCAAAAAAATTTTCCCCGAATCATACAAAAAAATAAAATATTAAAAATTAGCCCCGCCATAACGCATCGCCCAAAAAAAACCCCCGAAACGTAAAAAAAATATTTGGAAAAAAATTAGCCCCGTCGCAACGCGCGGGTTCTTTTGCTTGTTAAATACACTATTAATGTTATTTTTAAAACACCCTTAAAATGAAAAATACATATATTAAAGCAAAATATACAACATTTATCCTTACGCATATGTTATAAGTTTAAACTAATTAAATACACTAATTAATGTTACTTTAAAAACACCCCTAAAATAAAAAATATATGTTATTATACACATTGTACAAGATAATAAAACATACAAAGCTTAAAACAATTTATATGCTAACAAGTTGATGATACATATGGTTTTGAAAACTAAACCGGACCAACGGGTTCAACCAGAAATCGGAGTCTCAATAAAATCCGTCCGAAAATGAAACGGAGATGACCGGTCGAAACCGGTAAAAACAGGTGAATCGGGTCGAACTGATATCATTTTTTTATTCTCCGGTTAATCAGTTCCTTTTTATTTTGTTTGCGTCTAAATTTTAATTACATGGTACTCGCCGCTGCAACGCACAAGTACATGTTATTATATTGGATAAAGATCCTCTCATGTTCAAAATGAACATGAGAGGTAATGTTTGAGGTTATTGTGAGGAAGAGAAAAAAAATGGGTCATACTTGTAAGATTTTTATTGTATTTTATGTTAGATATGCACTCACATAACTTAAACATTACCCTCTCATGTTCATTATAAATATATACATTTGTTGAAGGATACGACGGCGTTTTGATTTTGGGTTGCTACAGTAACGTGCTGCCATCATTTTGGGCCCCAAGCCAATGTAGTGTATGTGTTTATTTTTTGTTTTTTTTTAAATTTATATGCACAAAGTAGGAGTAAAAAAAAATATTACAAATAGTTTGATTTATGAGTAAAAAAAATCCCGCGGAAGGAAACATCTTCGATACCTAATAACTTTAAAATAACCGATATGGTCAAAAACGTACAACCCATTATATTAAAAAAAACCCTTAGCAAAAAAAAAAAAAAACACTTTAAGCATGAGGCCCAACACAGAAGCCATATAAATTTATTTTTTACAAATATACTATTTGTCGACAAACTAGCCTAAAATTCGCATAAAATGTGGCCCAAAGTAAAAAAAAAATACAAAACGGTCCATCAACTTTTAACTATTTACGATTTTCTTACACAAAAAATCCCGTAAAAAAAATTAACAAAAAACACGTTATTCAAGTCTTATTTTCACAATTTTTTTACATTCCTTCGGCCCACAAAAAAAGATATCGAAACACGTCCAAAAAAAAGAAAATTTCGGAAAAAATTAAACCCGTCTTCAACGCAAAAAAAAATTCCGAATCGTAAAAAAAAAGGAAATATCGGGAGTCAGGGAAAAGATTACGCCACAAAAAAAAAACCCTCAAAAATAGCCTAAAATCTGGCCCAAAGTAAAAAAAATAAATAGAAAACGGACTCTCACCTTTTAACTATTTACGATTTTCTTACACAAAAATTCCCGTAAAAAAATTTACAAAACCGTCCCAAAAAAAGAAAATATTCGGGAAAAAATTAGCCCGTCCCAACGCAAATTTTTTTTCCCCGAATCATACAAAAAAAGAAAATATTAAAAATTAGCCCCGCCATAACGCATAGCCCAAAAAAAACCCTCCGAAACGTAAAAAAAAATATTATTCGAGAAAAAATTAGCCCCGCCGCAACGCGCGGGTTATTTTGCTTGTTTTAAACATGAAAGGATCTTTATCCAATTATATTTATAAATGGCAAAGGTTGGTTGTTGGGTAGTGGACTCCTTACTTCCTGAGTATGAAAGGAAACTCAAAAAAAATGGAATGCATGTCGCACTATAAATGGCTGCGGGTGCTCGATCTCTTTTTTATGACGTCATTAATGACGTTATTTATTTGACGGCAACTTGCTTGTCCATTATCTATACCGCCATACATCTTCCCATGCCCAACAATGAACTTGCCACCTAAATATCAATCTACTACGTAGATGATTTATTATTTTATTATTCATGAGTTATTTTGCATTTTAGTTTCTTCTTACATATAAAGGATAAATTTAAATCATTTATTTTATTAGATTAAAAAGACAAGATTTAAGATTAAAAAAAACATGAAGGGATCAAAAGTGTAAATTTACTAAAATTCACACTAACCACTCCCTCATTATTTGTAGAGTTGGCACCATAAACCCCTAACCACTAAAACATATATCAAAAACTCTAAACCACTAACTACAAGATATAATATCACACATAATGTATACATAATTTTAAAATCTATACCAAAAACCTTAAACCCCTAACCAGTAAACCCTATACAAAAAACCCTAAACGCTTAACCACTACGTACAATATCACAAATGATGTATACATAAACTTTAAAACCTATACCAAAACCCTAAACCCATAACCACTAAACCCTATACCAAAAACCTTAAACAACTAACCACTAAACGCTATACCAAAACCCTAAACCACTAACCGCTAAACCCGATACCAAAAACCCTAAACCCCCCTCCCTAACCAATAAACCATGTATCAAAAACCCTAAACCCCTAACCACTAACCTTATACCAAAAACACTAAACCCCTAACCACTAAACTCTATACCAAAACCCTAAACCCCTAACTATTAGGTAAATATCACAAGAGATATATATACATAAACTTCAAAATATATACCAAAAACCCTAAACCCCTAACCACTAAACTCTATACCAAAAACTCTAAACCCCTAACCACTAGATATAATATCACAAGTGATATATACATAAATTCTAAAATCTACACCAAAAACCCTAAACCCCTAACTCACTAAACCTTACCAAAAACCTAAACCCCTAACCACTAGGTATAATATCACAAGTGATATATACATAAACTTTAAAATATATACCAAAAACCTTAAACCCTTAACCATTAAACCATATACCTAAAACTCTAAACCTTAAACCCCTAACCACTAGGTATAATATCACAAGTGATGTGTACATAAAATTTAAAATCTATACCAAAAACCCTAAACCCATAACCACTAAAGCTCATACCCAAAACTCTAAACCCCTAACCACTAGGTATAATATCACAAATGAAGTATACATAAACCACTAAACCCTACAAAAAACTCTAAACACCTAACCACTAAACCCTAAACCACTAACCGTTAAACCATATACCAAAAACCCTAAACCCCTAACCAGTAAACTCTATACCAACAACCCTAAACCCCTAACCACTAGATATAATGTCACAAGTGATATACATATAAATTCTAAAATCTAGACCGAAAATTCTGAACCCCTAACCACTAAACCCTATATCAAAAACCCTAAACCCTTAACCACTAGGTATAATATCACAAGTGATGTATAAATAAAATTTAAAACCTATACCAAAATCCCTAAACCCCTAACCACTAAACTCTATACCAAAAACCCTAAACCTCTTACCATTAAACTATATACCAAAAACCCTAACCCGTAACCATTAAACCCCAAACACCTAACCATTAAACCATATACCAAAATCCTAAACACCTAACCGCTAACCCTTATACCATAAACCCTAAACCTCCTCCATAACCACTAAAACCTATACCAAAAATCCTAAACCCCTAACCACTCAAACCTATACTAAAAACCCTAAACTCTTAACCACTAGGTATAATATCACAAATGAAATATACATAAAACTTTAAAATCTATACCAAAAACCCTAAAACCCTAACCATTAAATCCTAAATCCCTAACCACTAGGTATAATATCACAACTGATATATACATTAACTTTAAAATATATACCAAAAATTCTAAAACGCTAACCATTAAAACTTATACCAAAAACCCTAAATACCTAACCACTAGGTATAATACCTAACTACTAGGTATAATATCACCAGTGATATATACATAAACTTTAAAATCTATACCAAAAACCCTAAACCCTATACCAAAAATCTTAAATCCTATACCAAAAATCCTAAACTCCTAACCATTAGGTATAATATCACATGTGATATATACTAAACCTTATACCAAAAACCGAAACCCTAAACCACTAAACCCTATACCAAAAAACCTAAACACCTAACCACTAAACCCTATACAAAAACCCTAACCCCCTAACCACTAAACCCTATGCTAATAATCCTAAACCCCCTCCCTAACCACTAATCCTTATACCAAAAACTCTAAACCCCTAACCACTAAACCCTATACCAAAAACCCTAAACCCCTAACCACTAGGTGTAATATCACAAGTGATATATACACAAACTTTAAAATATATATCAAAAATCCTAAACCCCTGACCACTACCCTATACCAAAAACCTAAACCTCAAACCACTATGTGTGATATCACAAGTGATATATATACATAAACTTTAAAATTTATACCCTAAAGCCCTAACCACTAAACCCTATATCAAAACCCCTAGACACCTAACCACTAAACTCTATACCAATACATTTATAAAGTAAGATTCACATGTGGCTTAACATTTATTACCCCTAACATTGTAGTATTACCAGTGATAAATAAATACTCCCTCCGTCCTATTTTTATTGTCCATGTTTCCTTTTTGGGATGTCCCAATTTAATTGTCCACTACTAAAAATAAATAGGGAAATTTGATTAAGTTTACGATATTACCCTTGTTTGAAATTATTATTACAAACTTTAAAGAAGACTTTAATTAATTAGCTAAGGGTAAAACTGTCATTATGTCAAAAAATAAAAAAGAGAAAGCAGTAATAAATGCACTTTTCTTAAACTGTGTATTTTTTGTCGGAAGACAATAATTTTGGGATGGAGGGAGTAATAATGATATCTCATGTGATAAAGTAATATAATGTGACGTTAGTCATGGTATTCCACATATAATTAATATCATATGTGATAAAGCAATATAATGTGGCACTAACTGTGGTTATTTTTAAAATTCTTAGCATGTAATCAATGTTATGTATCACTTATGATATTATACTGTTAGTAAGATTAAAAGGGTTAAAACATAGTTTTGTGAGAAAATAGTGTTTTAATTTAATTTTCACAAATTATGTTTGATATATGGTTTGAATGGTAAAGATGTTTATTTTTTCATGACAAACATGATGAACCATTTAATGTTTTACATAAATACTTACGCTTATTTCATGACATCATGTTGAGTGTTCGAACGTACAAATATGTTATATCACATGTGATACTTCAAGTAGGTTTGATGATAAAAATAAAATTCTTCAATATTTACCAACTTCTATAAATAAATTATTTTGATTTGGAAGTCCAAAAAATATGTATGATAAATGATTGGAAAGCTAAGGATATATACTTTTCAATGCCAAAAACGATGAGTCAGTTGAAGTTTCACACAAATATTTATACTCGTTTTACGAAAGCATGTGAAGTGTTCTAACTTACAGATTAGTGTAATATCACACGTGATATATCAAACAAAATACTACACCGAGAAAAAACAAAAAAAAATTGTCGAAAGTATATAAAAGTGTCCCTCTATTGAAAGATAATTTAATGATCGTCACGATGGTGTAATTTATGTATCTTAACGTTTTGCGGTTTTTACGATATGTAATTTTTAAAAATAAGGGTGAGTGTGTTTTTAATTAAAAAACACAAAAGTAAGAAGGGGTGGTTGATTTTTTTAAGGTTTAATCTTATCTATTAAATAAATCTAAATCTTAGATTAATCCTCATCATTAGATCAAACTCAAATGGATGGTGGAGATTTGTCCCTTGGTATGTGGGGAGAAACTGATATGCAAATAAACTTTTCTCTATGATTTAAGTTCATTTGGATACCAAACTTAGCTTGGATATCGGGGGACTCATCTCCACCCTCCATCTCCATATCATCCGACGAAGGAGATTAAATCCTCAATTTACACTACAGGGGTATCTTGGTCATTTCAGTCCACTATATAAATATATTTTTCTTTAACAAACACTCATTTAACACACACACAAAGCGTGTTTTTTCTCTCTCTACCAACAACATATCAATCACCACCAGGAACAAATTCATTAGATCTACTCCTAACATCTAATCATCACGAGCATCAATATGAGCATCACGAACATCTAATTGGTCGATCTTCGATCGATTATCTTCTTCTTCAGTTGATTAACATCAGGTTAGATTCATCAGATCAGATTTGTTCTTATTTTAGCTTATTTTATGTGAATAAGCTTACTAATTTATCCTTATCCAAATTTATAAGCTTATTATTCATCTCATTT
>BQNB010030722.1:0-54609 GCA_026074375.1 Tanacetum coccineum | reverse complement strand
CTTTTACAAGTAATACGTCGATTGATTTTCAAATCAGTTTTTCTCGATTATCACTAACATAAACCTGCAGGTTAAAACGGTGGAGACAGTATCCCAATCAACCAAAGTCGTTTCATTACCACATATTCATGCTCATTCTACAAAGACAATCAATCATGAAAGCTCAAGATTTAAAGACAAAGAGTTCCACTAACTCTAATTTGAAGCTTTCAAGATTAGGCATAGTATGAGAATTCTGGTCAAAGACTCAAGATCGCAAGATGGCATAGACGTTAAAGACAATGTCAAAGGCTCAAAGTCAAGATCGCAAAGCACGAAGGAACAAGCCTTCAACAAAGAACAAAGAGAAGGACCAAGACCACATGAGCTTAACGATAAAAGCAATCCCATTGATCTAATGAAAGAGTGTCATCAATGAACTCACTTCGGGGGAGATTGTTAGCCTCAAAATATTGAGTCAAACATGAAGTTCGTCCATTATGTATTTAAGTCTTGGTCAATCAATTAGTTAACGTTGTAATAGGAAAGTATCGGGAATCAGGCTCGATAGTTAATCTAATATTGTATATGTTTCGGGTTTAATCCCAAGCAAAACTCAAGCCCGAGTCCTAGTTAAATATCCCGCACGTTACTTTAATGTGTTGGGGTATATAAGTAACTTTTCCTCTTTGGAAAAGTTAGTTGATCATTCTAATATTATTTCATTTTCCATTTTCTCTCATTCTCTCTCTTCTTTCTCTCTCTAAAAGATCAACTCTCTCTCTAATTTCTAGGTGGATTCGTGTATGATATATGTTATGAAGTGATTACGGGATCCTACATAATGTATATGGGTTTGGTTTGTGTGTCGTGAGCTAGAGAGCACAAGGGAGAGTTTTTGTGTTGTTTTTACTTAAGGAAATGAGTTGTGTGAAGTTTACTTGCATAGTGTGCCATTTATAGCAAGATTTAACTAGCTAATGGTTACTTTAACTTAACCATGGTTAGTCTTGAATGACCATTGTGTAGGAAAGGTGTGAAACATATGTAAGATAGTATGGAGGTGTAAGACTAGTTGGTAAAATTTGCTTGTAAGTTTATACAACATGTGCTATATTAGAAAGTCTTCAAAATAAATATCTTCCTTGTGTTTTTATCTATGAATCCGGCCCTATGTATGTATATATAAGGAATTTGTATAATTTTTGAGTATTAGGTATAATTGTGGGTATTTGGTTGAGTATAGATAGGTATTCGTGCTTCCCGGTATGCCTAAATGTATTTAATTGTGAAACGTAAACACTTTACGTAACCAATAAAAATAAAATGTGCAAAGTTAATAATTATCCTTTAAATAATTATCTAACACTTGCTTGACGTAAAAATTTAATTTTTTGATGCCCGTTTAGGTTGATTGTTAATTTTTAGCTTACGCGATTTGACTTAACGTTAAAAATTTAAAGTGAACGCGTAAAAGTTTAAAATAAATAATTGGATGTTCATTGATGTAAAAAGGTGTGAAATATGATTTGTTACAGTCTCCCCGTGTTAAAAGAATTGCGTCTCGCAATTCAATTCGAGTTGTCTTCCTTAATAGTGTTGCTGAAGAGGTGTGGGTATTATTTTTTTTACATGAACAGTAACCCCAACGGCTATGAACAGTAACCCCAACGGTTATTTTCTCCTTTTAAATACCAAAATTTTATCCTTCATTTCTCCATATAACACTTATTCTTTCACTTAAATTTTTTCCTTATCCAATCCTCAAAAATGTTGCATATCGTTACACTCTTGGCGATGGCGAGCGCGATAGCACTCGGCATTTATGTTGCCCATATCCCATACGAAGAAGAATTTTAGTATCTGGCTTTTATTCTAGCGATTCTCGCGCCCATCATCGTCCTTGCTATTTGCGTGGATCTCTTTGGGAAGGAATAGATATTATTGTTAGGGGAGGGTTGTAATAAAACTTGTATTTCATTTATGTTCTTATGTAATCTTATTTCTAAGATAATAAAAGATATGTTGTGGCCATAAATCTATTTGTTATTTTTGTTTATGTCTTTCGAATATTTCGTTACCATGCGTAGTAACTCGTCTGCGTTCCTTTTTAAATTGCTTTAACTTGAGCGTTCAAGATTAGTGACGTTGGTTTAATATTTATTGTCGCGACCGGCTTATTCGTCCCCTTTGACTTAACGCGTCAGTTATAACATTTTTATTTTTTTTGACTTTATACAGTAAGGTGGTGTAAGAGTTTTACTCAGTTATTATGATTATTAGTTTGGTTTCTCATGATCAGTATATTTTATTAATACGCACGCAAAACTTGATATAAATGAAAAATTGTTTTTTGACTAGAAGTTTTAAGGTGACTACTCTCAGCATGGGCATGGTCCTTCCTGAATTATACATAGGTGATTAAGCTATGTATAATTAAGGACTAGCGATGCATTGCCCATTTTCGTCAAAATAACATTATGATTTCATGATATTTGAGAGAGTGGGTTGCACAATTAATTTAGGGAATTAAAGTAAAATTGGTGAAATTTTCATAATACGATAATTCGATAGATAGTGGGTTTCATTGTTTTTCCTCCAAGATACTACATAGTTTTCTTGATACTACAACTTCAAATACAAGCTAATACATAATTCCTAAAACAAGGTGTCTATGGGTGACGTCCGAGCTGACTGGTGACTAACTCCTGGAGCTTCCTGAAGTTCTCTTGGTCAAGTCGTTGTGACTCCTGTACTGAAGCCAACTGTCGCTCCATCTACCTACGAGTCTTCCTCTCTTGGCTACCAGTAACCGTCTCGATAGCCTCCATGGTCCTAATCTTACTACGCAGAGAAGCATTCTCTGCTTCGGCTATACCCATCCTGAACCTCAATGTACTCATCTCCTCCTAGATGGGCACCCCTTGCAAATACTCATGAATGCCTCGATTAGCATCCCCGTGATTGGCTAGTATCACAACAATAGTTACTGAAGGAAAAACATCTGCAGCGACGGGTACTGGGTGGGCAACATCCAAACCAATGTCAATATCATCTTTAAAATTTCCCTTAGAAGAATCAGCAGAGACGGGAATAGTGGGTGCATCCATAACCTGCACGAGCAAAAGTTTATATAAGTCATCTTTATATGAAACCATGCAAGATGCGTGCAGTATGGATGATAAACGTGATGTAAGATGGTGTATGGTGAAAATGAATATGCACTCATTGCATGAATGGATACGTGACATGGCGAAATGAAATGCCTCATGGCCTAAATAAATGATAGTATCGTGTAAAATAAAGTAATGTTTGATAATGTTTAGGACCTACGAGCGGATAGTACTACCTTGCCTAAAGAAATGTTCTAGTATTTATATAAATAACCCTTATATAAATAATTTTAGAGTATGTGTAAAACAATGATTACGATTACTCTAAGTTCATGAAACTGTTGCGTAGACTTAGGTGTATGCCACTTTATTCAAGGCACGATAAATGGTCATGTTCATGTATATGTCATTCTTTACTCCGACATGCTATAACGTTCGTTTGCCCAGTGATAGCTAATCACCCAAACGGGGCTGTCACACCCGAATAGATCTATTTTATAACATTTGCGCTTACCCTCCAAGTAATTCACAGTTCAATCCGCTTAAGCTAATCCGTAATCATTTGGGTAAAAGTAAAGTAATGTCCTTATTTTCAAAAATAAAATCCAAGTGAAACAAGCAAATGTTATTTCGTCCAAATAAGTATCGAGTATGTAGACTGTTTGTTAAACGAATTGTAAATGCACTTGTAATGAATTCAAACAATCATGTAAATGAAATTGGTAAAAGCATGTAGTTCTCACCCCAAAAGTTGTTACGTTTATGTAAAAAATTAATATGCGGGGCTGGGCGGGCTATATAACTCACTTGAGTGAGGAATCGATAATGCAAATCCCTAACAAAAATATGCGTCCACGATTACGCACGAATGCAACCTAATTAATTATCGGTGTATGATTACTAAGTACTTGGAATAACTTAATACCGTATATAAATTCTATATAGGAAACATCACCATCTAATTATATTGTCAAATCATATTTATAAACGTAAAAAAAACGTTTAGAAATATCTCTTAGTAAAAAATCGTTTATAAATATCTCCTTTAGTAAAACGGCCGATTAACTTTTCGTTTTAAGTACGTTTTCTTCCCCCTATTGGTCTTTACGTCACGCTTTGTTTTAAGATGATGTATCAGAATTATTACATTTTCATATTTCAACCCCTGCTAAAAGTACTTTTTACTGTTCATTGACACTTTTATAAATTCTATTTTTATAAATTTAACTTAGCGTGCTGGTGTAAACCACGTATAAAAGTCGTATCTTGTTCGTTTTATCTCGATCGTAACTTTATCGTTTTAAGTCCGTTTCTTATGTTCTTTACGTCCACGCTTTCGTATTAAGACGATGTATCAGAATATTACATTTTCATATTTTCAACCCCTGCTAAACAGTACTTTTTACTGTTCATGCACTTTTATAAATTTATTTTTATAAATTTACTTAGCGTAAACCACGTAAAAGTCATATCTTGTTCGTTTTAACTCCGATTCTAGTGATTCTTTCGAGCACGTCTTCGTATTAAAAGTTTTATCTAACTAATTTATTTTTCAAAAATGTATCTGAGATTAATTGTGATTTTTACTGTTCATATTCTATACAACTATTTTTATAAACTTTAATTATCGTAAACATGCAAATGGCGTATCTTCTTTGTTATAAATTGGTTTTTCGAGTTCTCTATATGCCTACGATCCTTGTAACATGTAGTATTTTATAAAATTATAAAATAAATACATTATTTTTCAAATTCAAACAGACCCTTTTGATATTTTTGTTAAAAATATGTTTAAACTTGTTTTTATAACTTTTTAGCCTAGTTGATTTGTTACAAGTCCTCTACCATGTGTTATACCACAAGTCTTATATACTTAAAGTCCTCTAACAGTTGTCCAATGATCTTGTCTAAGAAATGTCCATGATAACAAGTCCTTACATCACTTTTACTTATAAACTTATTAAGTAAACTTTTAAGTAACTAATTTGTATATATCTACTTTTTATAGATAAACCAACACTTATATGATACTTATACTTCCATTACAACATGTATTTAACATACATATAACATATGACAAAGTTCATCAAACCATGAACAAGTGTAAAAATCCATTTTACTTGTTAATATGTTCCCTAAATGGTGATTAACTATATAAACATTATATACACATAAAATTACAAATTTAAAGAGTTTAGGGTTTTAAGATAACCTTAATATGATGTATGATGAAGAGAAACAAGATCTAAACCCTAACTTATCAACAAAACCCAAGCTTTATAATCAAGAAAATTTTAATTTCACTTGAAACCCTAATTTTGAACCTTTCTTATTTAACCCTTTTAAACACTAAACCAAGCTTCTAATACACATTAGATATGTCTAATAATGAACCTTGAACACTTGGATTACTAGTAAAATCAAAAATATGGAATGTATATGGGTTTGGTTTGTGTGCCGTAAGCTAGAGAGCATAAGGGAGAGTTTTTGTGTTGTTTTTACTTAAGGAAATGAGTTGTGTGAAGTTTACTTGCATAGTGTGCCTTTTATAGCAAGATTTAACTAGCTAATGGTTACTTTAACATAACCATGGTTAGTCTTGAATGACCATTGTGTAAGAAAGGTATGGAAAATGTGTAAGATAGTATGAAGGTGTAAGACTAGTTGGTGAAATTTGCTTGTAAGTTTATACAAGATGTGCTATATTAGAAAGTCTTCAAAATAAATATCTTCCTTGTGTTTTTATCTATGAATCCGGCCCTATGTATGTATATATAAGGAATTTGTATAATTTTTGAGTATTAGGTATAATTGTGGGTATTTGGTTGAGTATAGAAAGATATTCGTGCTTCCCGGTATGCCTAAATGTATTTAATTGTGAAACGTAAACACTTTACGTAACCAATAAAAATAAAATGTACAAAGTTAATAATTATCCTTTAAATAATTATCTAACACTTGCTTGACGTAAACATTTAATTTTTTGATGCCCGTTTACGTTGAATGTTAATTTTTAGCTTACGCGATTTGACTTAACGTTAAAAATCGCGTAAAAGTTTAAAATAAATAATTGGATGTTCATTGATGTAAAAAGGTGTGAAAATGTGAGTTGTTACAGTCTCCCCGTGTTAAAAGAATTTGCCTCCCGCAATTTAATTCGAGTTGTCTTCCGGAATAGTGTTGATGAAGAGGTGTGTGTATTTTTTTTACGTGAACAGTAACCCCAACGGCTATGAACAGTAACCCCAACGGTTATTTTCTCCTTTTAAATACCAAATTTTTATCTTTCATTTCTCCATACAACACTTAATCTTTCACTTAAATTTTCCCTTATCCAATCCTCAAAAATGTTGCATATCATTACACTCTTGGCGATGGCGAGCGCGATAGCACTCGGCATTTATCTTGCCTACGTCCCATACGAAGAAGAATTTTAGTATCTGGCTTTTATTCTAGCGATTCTCGCGCCCATCATCGTCCTTGCTATTGGCGTGGATCTCTTTGGGAAGGAATAGATATTATTGTTAGGGGAGGGTTGTAATAAAACTTTTATTTCCTTTATGTTCTTATGTTATCTTATTTCTAAGATAATAAACAGATGTTGTGGCAATAAATCTATTTGTTATTTTTATTTATGTCTTTCGAATATTTCGTTACCATGCGTAGTAACTCGTCTGCATTCCCTTTTAAATTGCTTTAACTTGAGCGTTCAAGATTAGTGATGTTGGTTTAATATTTATTGTCGCGACCATGGCTCGATTTCTAGTGGGCTTATTCGTCCCCTTCGGCTTAACGCGTCAGTTATAACATTTTTTTTTTGACTTTATACAGTAAGGTGGTGTAAGAGTTTTACTCAGTTATTATGATTATTAGTTTGGTTCCTCATGATGAGTACATTTTATGAATACGCACGCAAAACTTGATATAAATAAAAAATTGTTTCTTGACAAGAATTTTTGAGGTGACAACTCTCAGCATGGGCATGGTCATTCCTGAATTATACATAGGTGATCAAGCTATGTATAATTAAGGACTAGCGATGCATTGCTCATTTTTGTCAAAATAACGTTATGATTTCAAGATATTTGAGAGAGTGGGTTGCACAATTAATTTAGGGAATTAAAGTAAAATTGGTGAAATTTTCATAATATGATAATTCGATAGATAGTGGGTTTCATTGTTTTTCCTCCAAGATACTACATAGTTTTTTTGATACTACAACTTCCAATACAAGCTAATACATAATTCCTAAAACAAGGTGTCTATAGGTGACGTCCGAGCTGACTGGTGACTAACTCTTGGAGCTTCTTGAAGTTCTCTTGGTCCTGTCACTGTGACTCCTGAATTGAAGCCAACTGTCGCTCCATCTCCCTATGAGTCCTCCTCTCTTTGCTACGAGTAACCCTCTCAATAGCCTCCATGGTCCTAATCTTACCACGCAGAGAAGCATTCTCTGCTTCGGCCATACCCATCCTGAACCTCAATGTACTCATCTCCTCCTCGATGGGCACCCCTTGCAAATACTCATGAATGCCTCGAATAGCATCCCCATGATTGGCTAGTATCACAACAATAGTCACTGCAGGAAAAGCATCAATGTACTCAGCAGAGATGGGAATAGTGGGTGCATCCATAACCTGCACGAGTAAAGGTTTATATAAGTCGTCTTTATATGAAACAATGCAAGATGCGTGTAGTATGGAAGATAAACGTGATGTAAGATGGTGTATGGTGAAAATGAATATGCACTCATTGCATGAATGGATACGTGACATGGCGAAATGAAATGCCTCATGGCATAAATGTAACACCCCCAAATTGGATCGCAGCGGAATATGGGTTGGGGGTGGTACTTCATAGATCAATAACACAAGATACATATAAGAACGACCATTAAAAGTCGTTTAAAATTGATACATTGGATTTAAAAAATTGTTTGTTACAAAAGCCCGAAGCTTCACTTGTTCAAAATACAAAGATTTCTAGCCCATAACAGATATACAAAATGTAATGCGACAAAATCTTTAATGCATGACATCCAAATCAAAACTACCAATGTATCCCTTGCACCTCGTGCCTTATTGATCCCCTGAAAAACATTGCTTAAAACGTCAACATATTGTTGAGTGAATTCATAGGTTTATAAAATGTATAATATAGGACCGCAAGATTCCTCCATGATAATGCAACAAATGCAAACATCATAAAATGTAATTACGTTTTCCTAAGCTCATGACACTGAAGCTCGACATGTATGAAATGCAATATAAATTGTCAACATTGCCCGTGATGATGTTCTAACCCGCAACATCCTATGTCCGACATGGTATACGTTCGTTGTCCGGCAAACTGGCACAGCGAGCATGACACACCCGAACGGGGATGTCAATCCAAAATAGATCTATTTATAACATTCGCGCTCACAACAGTAATTGACAGTTCTTGATAATGGGCTTAGAGGGTTATCGCTACTTAGGCAAACACGTAATTCGTAAATGTGAAATGTCTACTTGCGTCTAATTGTAAAACATGTATATGTTTCTCACCCCAAAACTTATAAAACATTAAAATGTAAACTGTGGGGCTATGAACTCACCTTAAGTTAACGATAATCCAAATACAATAGAAAATGCGTCACGGAAATGACGGAATGCAACCTAATTAAACGTATGTCGTATAAGTACTAAGCACTTTGAATAACTACTACCATATACAATTCTATATAGCTATATCACCATCTAATTGCGTTTGTGAAATCGTATTTATAAAGTTAAAACGTTTATAAATATTTCATTAGTAAAAATAACGTAACTTTATCGTTTTAAGCCCGTTTCTTACGTTTCTTATGTCCACTCTTTCGTATTATGACGACTTATCAAAATATTACATTTTCATATTTTTGACCTACTGGCGGATAGTACTTTTTACTGTTCATGGCAGTTTATAAATTTATTTTTATAGATTTAGTTATCGTAAAACCCGTAAATGTCGTATTTTACTCGTTTTAGCTCCGTTTTTAGTGATTCTTTCGAGCACGTCTTTGTTATTAAAAGTTCTATCATATTAATGATGTTTTCAAAATGTTTATGTCTGAGATGGACAGTAACTTTTATAAAAATAGTTTTATAAAAGTATTTTTATACATTTAAGTATATAAACTCGCATAATTCATAACTCCTTCGTTATTGATCCAAAAATTATGATTCAAAATATTTTGGAATCCTAACAATAAGTGCTATCTGTGGAAAATATTAAATCTTATATATCTGTAGTGGTTTATAACTTGTTTTTATAAAATTTCTTTTATAAACCCGTTTATTAACGTATAACTTGTAAACTACGTATCTTCTTCGTTATTAATCCATTTTTCGAGTTTCTTACCTTTTTGGAATCGTCATGAGACGTACTAATTTATAAAAATATAAAATAAATAGGTTATGTGTCAAATTTAAACATAAGGTTTTGATGTTTTTCATAAAAACATGTTTAAACCTAGTTTTGTAACTTTTAAGCTTAACCATCTTGTTACAAGTCCATTACAATGCTTTATATTATATGTCTTACATATTATAGTGTCTATTTGTCCATACTTTGTCCAAGTGTCCAAGATAACAAGTCCTTAACAACACCTTTAAATCATAAACTTTCTTAAGTAAACTTTTAATTATTAGTTTATACATATACTTTTTACACTTAAACCAACATGGTATAACACTTATACTTCCATTATGACATAATATTAACATCAACATAACATGTGAAAAAGTTTATCAAAGCATGATCACAAGTAAAAAAATCCATTTTACATGTTAAAACATTTCCTAAATGGTGATTAATTACATAGAACGTATATATGCATAAAATTATAAAAGTAAAGATATTATGAGTTTTAGATGACCTTAATATGATGTGATAGGATGACCAACAAGAGCTAAACCCTTGTTTAGAAACCAAACCATAACTTGCAAGACTTGAAAACCCTAAAAACTAATGAAACCCTAATCTTGCTTCTTGCTTAATTAACCCTTGTAAACCTTAAACCAAACCTTCAAATCACCTTAGGTTATCTTAGATATCATGTAGGAATGTATGTAAATGTGCTAATTATTTTTTGTATGGTTTGTTTGTCGATTTATTTTTGAGCCGTGGCCAGGGGAGTATATATGAGAGAAAATGTGAAGTTTTTGTTAAGGAAAATGAGAGTGTATGTGTTCTATTTCTAGTATAAGTCCTTATATGTATAATAAGCTAGTCAAAGATGCACGTAAGAAGTCTTGGGACAATGGGAGTAAAACATGGAAGTCTTGGTAAAAAACAATGGGAAGTATGGCTAGGTTTAATGGCAAGTGATGTACAAAAGACCAAGTTGAGATTTTTGTGATATTTCTTGATGTGTATACACCAAATCCAGTTTATGCATGTATATATGTAAGATATTTTGTTATTTTTAGGTATTGGGTATAAATGTGGGTATTTGTTGAAGCGTAGAAAAGTTTTGGTGGTTCCGGGAATGCCTAAACGTATTTTATCGCGAAACGTAATCACTTTACGTAACCAATAAAAATAAAATGAACAAAGTTAATAATTATCCTCAAAATAATTACTTAACACTTGCTTGATGTAAACATTTAATCGTTTGATGCCCGTTTACATTGAATGATCATTTTTAGCTTACGCGATTTAACTTAACGATTACGATTAAAAGCAAACGCGTACAATACTAAAAATACATAGTGAATTTATTGACGTCATAAATGACCCTAAAACACAGGGTGTTATAGTCTCACCCCGTGGATTTTGTGAAGAGGTGTGGATATTTCTTTTGGAATTGGTCTTCACGTTCCCAAGTGAACTTAAGACCTCTCCTGGAGTTCCATCGAACCTTGATTATTGGAATGCGGCTTCGTTTCAACCGTTTAACTTCACGGTCCATGATTTCTGCCGGCTCCTTGACAAAATGAATCTTGTCATCGAAGTGAAGTCCATCCAACGGAACAACTAATGGTTCGTCGGCATAACACTTCTTTAAGTTGGATACATGAAACGTATTGTGAACCCTACTCAGCTTTTCAGGAAGCTCAAGCTTGTAAGAAACGTCTACAACCCTTTCCAACACCTTGAAAGGTCCAACATATCTAAGGTTTAACTTCCCCTGTTTGCCAAAACGTACAACCCCTTTCCAAGGCGAAACCTTAAGCATAACCTTATCTCCAACTTGAAATTCCATCGGCTTACGCTTTAAATCGGCGTAACTCTTTTGTCTATCACGGGAGACTTGCATCCTTTGCTTGATCTGGATGATCTTCCCTATTGTTTCTTGAACTAATTCCGAACCAGTAAGTTGCACTTCTCCAACCTCGACCCAACAAACAGGTGAACGACACTTCCGACCGTAAAGTGCTTCAAATGGTGCAGCCTTGATGCTAGCGTGATAGCTATTGTTATACGAGAACTCGAACAATGGCAAATGGTTAACCCAACCCTTTCCAAAGTCGATCACACAAGCACGCAGCATATCCTCAAGGGTTTGAATAGTCCTCTCGCTTTGTCCGTCAGTCTGCGGATGATATGCAGTACTCATGTCCAGGTTAGTACCCAAAGCTTTCTGAAGTGACCTCCAAAAATGTGATGCGAATCTAGGGTCACGATCATAAATAATTGAGACAGGGATTCCATACCTTGTGAACACTTCCTTTAGGTACATTCTTGCTAGTTTATCTAGGGGATTAGTTTCCCTCATCGGTACAAAGATTGCAAACTTAGTGAGTCGGTCAACAATCACCCAAATGGTGTCGTAGCCTTGTGACAACTTAGGAAGCTTCGTGACAAAATCCATAGTGATGTTGTCCTACCTCCATTGAGGTATATCGGGTTGTACCAATAATCCTGATGGCCTTTGATGTTCTGCCTTGACCTTGGCACACGTCAGGAGTCTAGCAGTGGGGGTAGACGAGCTCTTTCCTACCTTATATCTCGGACCGAGAGCCATACCTAACCTCTTCCGATGCGATAAGGTAACCTCGGGTCTGTCTGCTCTACGGTCAGTAGAGAT
The DNA here is from genome assembly GCA_026074375.1 of Tanacetum coccineum. Classification (NCBI taxonomy): domain Eukaryota; kingdom Viridiplantae; phylum Streptophyta; class Magnoliopsida; order Asterales; family Asteraceae; genus Tanacetum; species Tanacetum coccineum. The sequence continues at coordinate 42,465 of BQNB010030722.1, read as the reverse complement.
TAGATGCAAAGGTAGGGATGAAGTAGGTAGTGATATGGGTAAAAGTGGTGGTGTCCCTGATGGTGGTGTATCTGCTCTGATGGTTATCTTTGCCAAGATAATAAGTCCTTAACAACACCTTTAAATTGTAAACTTTCTTAAGTACACTTTTAATTACTAGTTTATACATATACTTTTTACACTTAAACCAACATGGTATAACACTTATAATTCCATTATGACATAATATTAACATCCACATAACATGTGAAAAAGTTTATCAAAGCATGGCCACAAGTAAAAAATCCATTTTACATGTTAAAACATTTCCTAAATGGTGATTAACTACATAGAACATATATATGCATAAAATTATAAGTAAAGATATTAAGAGTTTTAGATGACCTTAATATGATGTGATAGGATGACCAACAAGAGCTAAATCCTTGTTTAGCAACCAAACCCTAACTTGCAAGACTTGAAAACCCTAAAAACCAATGAAACCATAATCTTGCTTCTTGCTTAATTAACCCTTGTAAACCTTAAACCAAACCTTCAAATCACCTTAGGTTATCTTAGATATCATGTAGGAATGTATGTAAATGTGCTAAATAATTTTTGTATGGTTTGTTTGTGGATTTCTTTTTGAGCCGTGGCTAGGGGAGTTTATATAAGAGAAAATGTGAAGTTTTTGTTAAGGAAAATGAGAGTGTATGTGTTCTCTTTCTAGTATAAGTCCTTATATGTATAATAAGCTAGTCAAAGATGCATGTAAGAAGTCTTGGGACAATGGGAGTAAAACATGGAAGTCTTGGTAAAAAACAATGGGAAGTATGGCTCAGTTTAATGGCAACTGAAGTGCAAAAGACCAACTTGAGATTTTTGTGATATTTCTTGAGGTGTATACCCCAAATCCTATACTGAGTTCAAGTGGGGCGTTAATAGTGAGGAATTGTTATATAATTTATTGATAGATCATCTCAATGAGATTGAATGGTGGTAAATTAGGTTTAGTTCATATGTGTTCACATTTTGAGTGACAAGGAAATGATTACTCAAGATTTAGAGCGTCCAAATTTCCGTGTTTAAAATGTGTAAGTATTATTAAATTAATCTAGGTTTCTGAGTGTCTTATTTAATCTAAGATAGGCTTAGATTTCTAAGAAAGTTGGTAGTTGAAGAATATATGTAAAAAAAAATTCTATTTTAAGGAAAGTTATGTTGAAAATGAAAAGTAAAAATATTGTTCAAAGTCTATTATTTCGTTTTAGCAAAAAGGGTCTAGTCAAATTAGTTAAGGATTATTATATAAATTTAAAGAGAATACAAGAAATAATATATTAATTAATACAAAAAGACAATTAAAACAGGGTGTGCCGATCGAGGTTTAAATCGGCTGGGTTAAAAAAAGGGGGAAAAGACGAAACCAATCTTGAGTCCAAATCTATTCTATAAATAAAGAGTATTAATCTATTAATCAATCTTTTATAGGTAGGCCGATAAATACAAAAATAAAAGATCCCTAAATCTCCCTATGCTTAATTTTTCGAAACAGATCTCAGAGACAGAAAAGAAGAATTTTTTATCTAGGGTTTAATAGGTATTTACCTAATTCTTTTAGTTTTAAATTCTAGTAATCTTAATTTTTATTTCTTTGTTAATTCTAATGCCTGATGGATTAGTTTAATCATGAAATAAATAAGGTTTATAAATCAAGGGTCTTAAACTGACTGGAAGATTAATAGTTTAATGATGATTTTTGGCATCATTGGGTGCAATTGATTTCGTGATTTGATCATTGCACAATTTCAGGATCTAGATATCGCCACACCTGAATTAGTTGGGTTTAAAGTCACTGCAGAAAGTAGAGGCAGAGTTTTGTAATTGGTCATAAACTCAATCATTAAAATTCAAATAAATAATTTACAACATACTGGATATAACCTCAGAGAGTCCTACTATCCATATATGATTCTGGGATCATCTGCGATTGAGAATTTTTATGTCGTGGAATGTGGGATCAAAAGGTCATTACAAAATCTGGGTAAAAACGTGACGAATTTCCATATTTGGTTTTGTTTTTCTAAAAATACTATAATACTTCTATTAGAGGACCTTTAAAATTACGTGGAAGTTAGTTCATATATTGGTGTGACCCATAATTTTTGCTACACAGATAAGTGTAGCATAAAGCGTGGTCTTCTAGTGGATCACATACTTTATAGGGGGGTTCAGATTCCTGGACGAATTTTGGACACTGTCTTGGATTAATGATTTCAAAGGTATTTGTAATATGGAATGGGCTTGGGAGAGCTTATGTTGGTTCAATAGACATATATGTACACGGTGAATTTGATTGAATTGTGAAAGAGTTACTAAGTAGGTACGGACTATAAGACAGCGTAACTATAGAAAATTCTGCTCAAAACCAGAAATGTTGCAAGTGGTAACCTTTAGCTGGATCATGCTTTATGTAAGTCAGCTTGGAAAAAGGAGGTAAACTCTTTAAAAACTATATAGATACTAAAATATCCAACATAGTTTAGGTTACTTCAATATAGGGTTGAAATGCCTAAATATGGTACACTTATTGTGTGCTAATTGTTTTATTATCCGGAAGATTGTGAAGCTACTTGTGGAGAATTAATTTTCAATTTGGGAAGCTAAGCATCAGGGGATTTCATAAGTCTCCACATTTCTTACATGTTTATTACATTTGGGATGAAATGCGAACAGCAAAGATGTTTATAAATAATGCGTTTTGTATTACTGTGATAAAGTTATGCTTAAAGGATCAATAAGGCTAATACGTGTACTATTGTATTTTTTATTGGTCTTACTTGCCTTACATGGTCATGAAATTGTCTTGTGCTTACGCTTCGATCTTCCTCATGCATTTTATGGAATTGACTCAGGAGAATAATGCGTGCAATCGTCCTTTTCTTCTGAACGATGATCTTATTTGCGAGTGAGCGTGATCGATTCATCATTTTGTTATATATTAGGACGAGGGTTTTACGGCAACATCTCAATGTGTGATTGGATGTGATTGCATGTTAGCTTGTATGATAGTACTGTGTATGTCCCCTATGTTATTTTTATTTATCATGTAATTAGATTTAAAGTTGTTTTGCGTGTCTTAAACCTATGACTTTCAACCAACCGTTGTATTGACGTTTATTAGCATCATTTTCAAGCGGCTTCATGAGAATACTTGAGTTAGAGAAGAGTGGCTAAAGGACCGCAAAAGATGCATTAGAGTTCCCGCCTGAGTTTAATTTATGTTTGTTGCATGATTTTGTTGAAAGTAATTGTTATTTATTAATCGTTTGAATTTTTCTTGTATTGGTGAACCCCTTTTTTCCATTTATACAAGATGTCATTCTTGTGGTTTTCGTATTGTCATGACACAATTGTGTCTTAATTACTTAGTTATACTTTTTTTAGTGTTTCTCAATATTGTTGTCACCATTGTGTTGTGATGATATCCATGATGTTTATGACCTCGTGTTTCCGCCTTGTCGGGTGTGAGACAATAGAGTAAAACATGTAAACTTGGTAAAAAACATGAATATGGCTATTTTATGGCAATGATGCACAAAGACTATAAGTGAGATTTTTGTATTCTTGATGTGTATAGCACCAATTCCAATTTTATTCTATGACATTATATATGTAAATATTTTGTTATATTTTAGGTATTGTATAATGTGGGTATATTGTTGAAAAGCGTAGAAAAAGTTCTTGGCGCAATGGATCCAAGGATGCCTAAACGAATTTTAATCGCAAACGAAGACACTTTAACGGCAACCAATAATAATAAAATGAACAAGGTTTATAATTATCCTCAAAATAATTACATAACACTTGCTTGAGTAAACATTTAATTGTGATGCCCACTGTAACATAAACGATATTTTTTTAGCTTACGCGATTTAACTTAACGATTACGATTAATAAGCTAGCTAACAAATCCTTTCTTGATCCCCAAAGTACATGTACAACTTAAGGTTAATTAAACCTTGTATTAATTGTCCCTTCTAACCTATTACACAATGGTTAATAACCATTTAACTATCCCTTTGCTCTCTTGGATTCCGCGGCTAAGAGTAAACAAACATACAAATCATAAGATTTCCATATCCTAACATATCTTGTACAACATTGGGTAATTAAGAGGAGTACTTAATTGGTTTAGCAAGAAACCATGTGTAGCTAACTAAAAACCTCTAAACTACCTCATAAGGCACGAAATTGGTTAAGGATAGAACTAGGAAAGCTAACTAGTTATTAAGCCTATAAATACCTACATACATTTGACACTTGACACTTTTGAAACTCCTAAACACTCTCTCTAGCAAAAACCATTCTCATTTCCTCTCTATAGTTTCAGGTTAAGTAATAACTGAACCCATACGCACCCACATCCAATTCTAAGGATACAAGGTACATTAAATCTTCATACAAGGGCTTAGGAGGGATACACGAGCCAAGGTTGGGTTGTATTCTAAGCTTTAGAGCTATGGGTTACTACATGATTAGGTATAACACATTTGAGTTACCTTCCTAACTCGAACCAAGCTCTAGGACCAATATAAGTCTCGAACTAAGCATTTCATGTCACATTCTATTTGTATTTCCTTCCTAACTAGTTAAATAGGTCTCGTAAATTTGTGTTGGACAATGTACGTGAGCATGAACATGCATGGTTCGACCCATGCATGGTTCACGCACATATATTACGTGTATAAGATCTTGTGTGGTGCTAACATGAATAAAACTTGTTTAGAAATCGAGTTAAGCCTTTAACGTATCATTTAAATTGCAAGAATGGAAAATAACTTGAAAACTATCACGTAAACACGAGGTACACGAAAACTATACGTAGACATTTACTAGAAACGTGGTGTCTTGGCTTGGGAACGCGTACACTAGCGATTAGGACGAATGCATGTAATAATCGCGACCATTTCGTAAGCTAAACGAACTTATTTTAATGTCTAGTGAACTTAACAAATGTTAGAAAACATTAAAGAGCTTAATGGACCACATTTGGGTTCGTTAGACCCAACGGGCCATTAATGGACCCAACAGGCCACGCCCAACAAAGCCACGGCTTATAAATAAGCTCTACGAGCTTATTTAGGAGCCTAACGTGCTTATCAAACTTGCATGGGCCTTAAAATGTCATTAGGAACCTTGTCGAACCCTTAATGGACTTGTTAGCCCATTAACGAGTCCAACCGCGAACCTTTAAGCCACAATAAGCTTAAACAGCTTATTTGTGAGCTTGAACAGCTTAATAAGCTATCTATGAACTTAGAAATGCTAATGGACCTAAGATGGATCAAAGGGAACTCGTGTAAACCTATTCGGTTTCTTATTGGGCCCAAAAGCCCAATAACGAGCTTATTGGCTTATTGGATAAGCCGAACATTAAAACAGACCCTAAAGTGCTCATTAAGGCTAGAAATTATAAGTTGATCATGTCTTAGAACCTTAATGGACTTTTAAAAGTATTGGGTTAGAGTTATTGGGCTAAGGAGCCCAATAAACTCAAATAAGCTAACCCGAGCTTATTTTTCACCCAAACTGAATCATTAAGCTTAAATGGCCTTAATAAGGGCTTATGTGCTTATTAAACCTAAATTGGACCTTTTAAATGCTTATTGGACCTTAACAGGCCCAATAAGGTACAACAAGCCAAAATAAGCTCATCCGAGCTTATTTATAAGCTGACTCAGCTTATATGGCTTATTGGAGCTTAAAGAAACCTAATGCCACTTGTTAGAACTTAATTGGAGTTAAAATGCAATTTTTACAAGTTAAGGGACTAAAAGTGTCAATTTATAAACTCAAGGGTTAAAACTGTCAAAAACTGTTTTAGAAAGGTCTAGGGACTGTTTTAGACATTCTGAAACTTAAAGGGTTTGTTTTAAACATATAAGGACTAAAGGTATAATTTTGTAAAGTTGGAGGACTAAAAGTGCAATTAGGGAAACCTAAAGGTTTAAAATGTAAATATTATATATTACATAAACACAAGGGTTGATTTGTAAATATAGAAAACCTAAGGGGGTTTTATGAACGAAAGTGATTTTTATAAACACTTAACGAATCAGACGAGTTATAATTTTATTCGGATATTATACGAGTTAAAACACGACTTAATAAATATAAATATTTATTAACAACGCTTATATGTTTCCCAAGAGTCATCACGTAAAGACAAATACAATAAACATGTGCACCATCACACAAGTGATAACAGTATATATAAACTAGCAAGATATTGTAGTTTATACATTAAGTCGTTAGCCTAAACTTGTAGACTAAGATTGACCGTATTTACTTAGGTATTTGACAGTGTGATTCATTTGCTATACTTGAATATGTTTATCATTCAAAGAGGACTACCTACTGAGGTGAGTTCATAGCCCCACGTTTTACATTTATTTAAATGGTTTACATCTTTAGGGTGAGAACATGCTTTGTTTTACAAATTGGACAGAAGTGTATATTTTATACAATGATTACGTGTTTGCCTAAGTAGCGATAACCCACTGAGCCCTTTATCATGAACTATCAATCACTAGATTGTGAGCGCGAATGTTATAAATAGATCTATTTGGGATTGACATCCCCGTTTGGGTGAGTAGCGCTCACTGTGCCGGGTTGCCGGACAACAAACGTATACCATGTCGGATTTGGGATGTTGCGGGTTAGAACATCATTCATGGGCATTTATCGGCAATTTATTGTATTCATACACGTCGAGCTTCAGTGTCATGAGCTTAGGAAAACGTGATTACTTTTTATGATGTTTGCATCTGTTGCTTAATCATACACTTGGAAATCTTGCGGTCCTACTATTGATTTACATAAACCTATGAATTCACCAACTTTATGTTGACGTTTTAAGCATGTTTTCTCAGGTCAATAAGGCACGAGGTGCTCAGATACATTGGGGTCACTCTTTGGAAGAGTCAGTACTAAAGATTTGGGGTGTATTACATTTTGGGAACCTTTGTTATAAACCGAAGTCTTTACTTACGTTGTCGAACAATTTAAAGCCATAAGCTTATGTAACAAACAAGTATTTTGTTAAATCTAATGTATCTTTTAAACGGCACATTTAATGGTCGTTCTCATATCTTGTGCTATTGATCTATGAAGTAACGCCCTCGGATATTCATCATTTTGATGCAACCCAGATTTGGGGGTGTTACATATTCAACATTCCGCTGCTACCCAGATTTGGGGGTGTTACAGATTGGTATCAGAGCCAAGGTTATAGAGAACCAGGTCAAAAGTTTTTGTCTGGACTATAACCATTTTTAAACACTACATTCACAAATGGGATTTACACGAGACATACATGCATTACTTGTTTGCATCTAGCACATATATGCTTATATGATACACATTGTTTTAGGATTAGTAGTTACTAAGTGCTTACATGATTGATATACGCATATATAAATTATATTACGTATAGTACTATAAGACTCTTATAAGTAAAACGTATAGACATAACATACAAATCTCTCTTATAATTAATACTTATATAAGTTATTTTTGCTTTGGCAGTAGTCATGTCTTCTGCATCATTTGTGGTTACCTACACTTCTGTCTACACCGATTCTGAGCCAGGCAGGGTCTTCTGGGAAGCCGATGAGGAGATATCTGACGAAGGTTCTCCATGAGTCATCGTGTATGGATAAGATGGACTCCCGATGCAGCCAGTAGCCCCACCATCACCGGACTACATACCAAGCCCAGAGGATCCACAGACACCGCCAGTACCACAAGATGAGGATGAGCGTAAGCCTATGTTCATACAGCCACATGATCCTGACTACGCGCCATAGCCTATATACCCTGAGTATATACCATTGGAGGATGAGCATGTGTTCCCGGTTGAGGAGCAGCCATTACCTCCTGTTGATTCACCCACTGCTGAGTCACCAAGGTATGTTGCTGAGTCGGACCCAAGGAGGATCTAGAGGAGTATGGGGATGATGAGACAGAGGATGGTCTGGTTGACTATCTTATGGACGGGGGAGATGATAGAGATGATGATGACGGCGATTCATCTAGGGATGACGCCGATGATGAGGATGAGGACAAGAATGACGAGGAGGAGGAGGAGGAGCACCCAGCTCCGGCCGACTCCACTGTTGTTGTACCTACTGCTGAGCCTGTTTCCCCACCTGAGGGAACAGAGCCTGTTATACCACCACCCTCCACCGACATTTCTACCACTAGAGCTAGGATCACTGTCCGGCGTCAGGCTTCCATATCCCTTCCACTAGAGGCAGAGACTCTCCGAGTGATGAGAGACATAAGGCGAGAGATGAGTGACATGCAGGCTGAGTTGTTAGCACACCGAGAGCAGCAGAGAAGAGCTAGACAGCCAGGACCAGATGCTAGGATTCTAGATCATCAGGATGCTTTTGGGATGCTGACAGTCACATCTAGTAGTTTATGTTATTTTTCTTGATAGGTCATTGTACAGGCATGTTAAGTATTAGGGGTTTTTCCCCGATAGCATGGCCTTAGATCTTTTGTATTATATTTGTGTAACGAAAACTATTTCATGTAAAATTTTCCAATTATAAATGAAATAGATGTGTTATGTTGTACTATATACCTCTTTTGTGTTGATATCACATTTGTAAATTATTGTATATCTTGTTATGATTGTGACCTCACATTTTGTCTCTTATGATTTAGACGAATCATGGCACCTGCGACAAGACGGGGACCGAATACCACTCCTAACAACACAACAACATGACCCCAGAATCCGTTCAAGCTATGATTGATCAAGCTCTTCTGCGAAACTCCACTAATGGAGATGGAAGCCACAGTTCACACGGGACAACTAAAGGAACGTGCAGACCGCGCGCCCTTGCTTCTATGCTGACTTCATGAAGTGTTAACCTTTGAACTTTAAAGGAAATGAAGGCGTTGTCGGTTTAACTCGGTGGATTGAAAAGATGGAATCAGTGTTCAATATCAGTGGTTGTGCTATTGAAAATCAGGTTAAGTTTGCCACCTGCACTCTGTTAGGGGCTGCTTTGACTTGGTGGAATGGTCAGATAAGATCCTTAGGTCCTGATGCACATTCAATGACTTGGGAAGTGTAAATGTTATATTTTCATAAACATAAGGACTGCTTTTTTAATATAGAAAACTTAAGGGTATTTCATGAACAAAGGTGATTTTAATAACCACTTAACATACCGGACGAGTTATATATTTTTTGGGGGTTTTTTTATTTTCCCCTAAGCATACACTGACATTTCTAAGAGCTAACCCTGAAATGTACCTAATTTTATTGCTACTGAAACCAAGAAGGTTGACAAGTACATCATTGGACTTCCTGACAACATTTATGGAAATGTTAAGTCTGCGAGACCCAAGACGTTGGATGAGGCTATTGAGTTGGCCAACGACTTGATGGATCAGAAACTCCACACCTATGCGGAAAGACAGTCTGACAACAAAAGAAAAGCTGATGATTCATCCAGAAACAACCATGGTCACCAACAACAACCCTTCAAAGCTGAAAGGTTTGCCAAGGTCTACAATATAGGGACTGGTGAGAAGAAGCCGTATGGGGGATCTTTGCCCAAGTGCCATTTTCATCACAATGGCCCGTGTACTCAGAAGTGCCACAAGTGCAACAAGGTAGGGCACTTTGCCCGCGACTAACATGAGTTATGGCAACACAAATGTTGCTAATACTCAGAAGGGCAATAGGGCAAATCCCAATGGGAATGTTGTATCGAATGTGGATCTCCAGGACATCTTCCAAGAGAGAATTGCCAAAGTTGAAGAATAAGATGGAGAACGGAATGCACAAGGCTAGGTGTAATGCAATTGGGAATGCAGAGAAAAGAAGCGAATGCATCGAAAACCCGGACTCAATGTCGTCACGGGTACGTTTCCTTCTAAACACCGCTATCATCCATCTTATTTTGACACGAGTGCCGAAGGAGCTGTTAGAATCAAGAAATTCCAGATCCGGTGGTTCTAGGTAGCGTCAAAATGTGAAGTAATCCATCTTTATAAGAGAAAGTTTAGAGAGAGATGAAGAATGGATTTGAGAGAAAACTAAGAAAAACACACTATGATAGAGTGTGACAAAAATGATTATTCCAACCACCCTCTCCATGTGTGGAGAGGTTAAAAAATACTTCCACCAATGCCCCCAAAAACGGGCAAAAGGATTGGGCATTACCAGAGGGAAAAGCCCCTGATGGTTCGGGTGCCCACACCATTAAATCATACATTACTAATAAAAACAATGAAGCTACGCTAAATATACAGAACAGCATGATGTGACCGAGTCCTTTTCTTATCCAACAATCCACCCCTAAAGGAGGTCACCCCAGAAAAATACAAATTGAATTTTTTAGCATTCAAGCAGTATACATCTGACTTTAGCTCTTATAACTTTTTGATTCCTTCAATCATTGACTTCATGAGACATCTGTAGTGTCCCTATGACTTTGTATCCTTAGACTTGTGTGATCTTTGAGCTTTTTTTTTGAGATCATCAGCAACAGTAAATCTCTTAATCATCCTTGGGTTGTAAAGTAATTGCCACCAATGTGATGTTTGTGACCTTCGACCGGCATGACTTACACTTTCTGGATCATGATAGCAAGCATCAGAGTTGCGAAGCTGTTTTGTAGGTCTTTCAGCTATCATGATGTCTTTGATTAGGAATATGAAGTGTGAGCATGGGGTTGTGAATTGACATGTCTCTGGCCAGCAGCTGCTACCGTCGGGATTCCTGCAAGTATATGTTAGTAAAAATACAACGAAAGTGTCTTTGTTTACTTTCGTTGAATAAGGTTGCAAGAACCACGGTTCCCCGTTTGTCAGTATAAATACTGCCTGTGATCAGGTAGAATTCCAAAGAATCTCCTTGACAGGGTTTCGCAGCTGCGCTAGCCGTTCTCAAACCGAAGCATCTCAAAGTAGACAAAGCACAGAATGAGTAAACCAGTGAATTAAAAACCCACTGATTAATGAAAAATTGATTTGAAAATCAGTTCGAGTCCTCTGGAAAGATTTTTGTGACACATCGAGAGTTTTATAATATTCAAGATCAATTTTTTCATCATAAACACTTTTTGTTTTGAAAGGATACCCACATTCGATGTGCTATGAAAAATTTCAGTGTTGAACACATCGAAAGGTTTTTCCAACTACTCGTCAATTCACTTCCCTGGTAATCAAGTTGATTCATAAAGAATCGCACCATCGTTTCTTTCCAGTTGTCACAATCCTGATCCTCAAGAGGATCTCACATGTCACCTACCAAGAGCTTGTTTAATGTTGGCTCTAGAAGGATTTCCATCTTCATTGTGAATACATCGTATCACTCGATGTTCTGGCAATACACTAGGATAATGTCGAAGGATCTCTTAAAATCTTTACTTGTTGTCACATTGCGTGAGAAACAAGCACAATATGGATTAATTTCCTAACGAGATTTTTGGATGATCTCATGGCTCTAGACTCAATAGTGCATGTTTTGGTTTTTGGTAAGTCGGAAGCTGAGCGGACGCCACCAATTTCAATATCATCTAGCTCAGGAGTGAGAGAGACGATAGAATTGATATAGAACTCTGTGAGAATGAAACAAAATCCTTTGAGGGAACTTGAGTGGCTAGGAGGGTTGTGCAGCGTATCCACTGGGGTCCCCATGATACTTGTCTTCAATGTCAGCAATCAACCATTATTCTGACAGCATATGTAAAGTGACCCGTTTCTGCCAATGTTTTAAGGAGGGCCTGCTTTCTTTTCACCCTTTAACTTAACATTTCATTTTCATTTCTCAACCTTCAAGTGCTTACCAAGACTTCATTACTAGTACCTTGTTGGGTTTATTCTAGTACTAGCTCTATCTCAGTCCGTACTATTCCCTTATTCTCACATAACTCCTTTTGTAATCATACCTAAGGACATCTACACTAACTAGTGGATTGTCCCTGGGTAGATCCCTCTGGCTCTAGGGGCGGGATTCGTGTGGAATATGTAAACCTAACTCATACATCCTTTATAACTCTGAATAAAGTAAATACAGGGTCGGTCTTTTGGTACTGTCCATTTAGCCATAAAACCATTTGAAATCAATCAAGGTACTTGTATATAGATATCAAAGCCATTGTATCTTGATTGTTTTGATTATTTATGAAACTGCTCCCCCTCAACATGTGCGTCGATATTCGAAATTGTTTGGCACATGGAGGGAGGAGTACCGCCTTTGAGACCCCCCCCCCCCCCCCCCCCCCCCCCCCCCCCCTCTTAATAGATCACACTTTTATCATTTAATATTTAAATCACATTCTCTCCCCTGATCAAAAATTTCAAACCCTTTGAGATTTAGGATCTCAATTGATTTAAATATGTTAGAAAATTTAGGAGAAAATGTGGTCTGATTAAATACAAGCCGATATTGGAACCTATAAATGCTCCCCCTCAATTAATGAGGGACTCTGTTAGTGTCAGTTATGATGATTTATAAATTATTTGGAGTTTAACGAAAACTCATGAAAAAATTCATTAAACTTGACACATAATCACTGATTACCACACTAAGTATTGATGAACAAGATGTGTTATGGAGACAGGACTGAAATATTCAAACTAAAGTGGCATTCATTTTGTCCATGTTAGCAATCTGTAGTCCGTCTTGATACTCTCCAGATGGAAGTTTCTTAGCTTCCCCCAAACCAGCAATCCTTTCTTGAGAGACACAACAAATTATTCGCAGTACACAAAATAATTAATTCGAAATCATACATCAAAGTCAAATAAGTCCCTTATGATTCGTATTTCTCCTTACAAGATAGTGATGATATAAATTAAAACACCAAGGTTAGCTAAGTCCCGGATGTCACAATTATTCCCTCTAAATAGCCGAAATGATAATACCTAAGTCAACTAAGTCTCGGATGTAAACATTTCTTCCTAGCAGGATAATGACAATCTAAAGGTATCATCATAACTTTCAAACCTATGTGAACCTTCTTTGACAATACATATACTCCTTATGAAAGTAAGCTAGAGAATTAACTGATAGGGGAAGATATCTAATCGCATCAGAAACAATCTACAACTTCAAGGCTTCTAAAACTACATAATTATTCCAACAAACCAAAGCTCTAAAACTATGAGTGTTGGCAAATATTGATCGAGTTGGGTTAGTTTATAAGCCTAAGTCATTAAATCTCGAAATTATATTCAAGGCTCTAAAGTTAACAACTTATGACAAGATGAAGCCCTGGAGTTAAAACTCCCCTCAATTATTGTCCGTTAAGTTAAAACCTTTCCATAAATTAACCCAAGTGACATGTTGAAGATAATTCGAAAACACTTTTTCCCCTCGAACAAAAGACCCGAATTCTATTTAAGGATCTATTGTATTTATTCGGTGGTCGAGATTCATGAAAATTCTGTTTAGTAGTGTCGAAAATTGATCTGATTTGATGTAGAAACACTTTTTCAAATGATTACCCGAACTTGAATTTATGAAATCAATAATTTTAAGAAAAAATCGTTCGGGTTATAAAACTTATACCACTGGCAATCTAGAACCTTTCGGATGTACGTTAAACGAAGGAAGTACCTAATTGCCATATGTTTCATTCTAAGTCCTAAAGGTTGAATCACATAACATCTAAAGTCCTAAATGAGTTAAATTAATTAACCCCTTTAAATCATGATAGATTTAATTGTCAAACCTTTTTTGTTTACTCGTTGATTATCAAAAAGATCATATATGAAAGATTATTAGCACATTTCCCCCCTCAAATAATGTCCCGTTTTCTATTTAAAGAGCTGTAGACATTGTTTGAGTGATAGAAAATTCTTTTTAAAAATCTTTTCTGATGAGAGACTAGATGACATATTAAGTTTTTGAAAGACAACACCTTTTCCACCATGGTTAACACAAATAATTTTTGAAGAATCATAGAAGAAAAATTATTTGGTTAAAAAGAAGACTTCTCTTCTTTATCAATAAATAATGCACTAAAGCGTACATTAGATCGATGGTGTACGAATATAAAGTAATTCATGCCCGGGAGAACTTAATCACCCGTTGATAGGAACAGCCGTCTTTTTGGCGACGTGCTTTCCTTATTTTGAAGAGCAGGTTGCAGTCTGAAATAACTGCAAGCCATTTTTGACATGTTTTGAAAAACATTTGAAACTTCTGTTTGAACTTTATTTACAACACCATGTCATTATTGAATGACATTTCTAAAGCCGTAAATATTATCGATGCTAGAAGACATGTCATGAAAATCATATTTTTGGTATTTTTTGATTTTAATTTTGTATTTTGTTTATTTGAAAAGTTTTAAAAAAATCGAAAATCTTTTTGAGTTTTCTAGTTTATATATATACATAGATACATGAAGAAATTACCACCATTATTCTTCCTTTGAGATAGTAGATCTCAACCAGATCGTTTCCCACCGAATGGAATCGGATTGTCATTTGCGTCAAAGTAGGACCAAATGGAATGTTCTTGTAGTTGACTTCTTGTCGAAACCGATCTAGAAGGATCGCCAATAACATTCTCCAATGGGTGATTCTTTGTCAACTTAGTGAGAGTATCAAACGATTGGTTAAGATGATGCAAATTTGATGGAATGACCCCTTATAAAGTTGTTTCTTCAGAACTCGGGTCTGAAGAAAGATTATGAAGGAGGGGTGCCTTATCAAATTATGCATTTTGATGTCTATGAATTATTTCTTCAGAACCTTGAAGAATGACTTAGGTGAATGTCTTGATTGTTTGGTGAAGTACTAGCAGATGGTACATCTTGATCAATGGTAGTTGACAAAGTTGAACCGACTAGATCAACAGCTCTTGAGCAGCAACAGCTACCGGATCTAGAGAAACAGCACGTGGTGGAGGATTGAAGTACTCATCAAACAATGGTTAAAATAGGATCTCGTAGTCTTTCTTGGATGATGAAACATAAGGTGTTGGAAAAACTAGGTTTTGCACGAGTCCTGAACTGATGTATCTAGGAGTCAATTGATGAAGTCCGAGTCCTGAACCGTGTTGTTCAGAAGTCATATGACCATATGACCATTTGAGGATAGGAGCACACTTATATTGATAAGATCTTATCTAAGTTAAACCGTATTGATCTCATTTTATTCACTTTTCTCCCCCTAAAAAATTGCATATGTTGTTGCCATTTTGATGAACAATTGAATTCAAATACAAGCTAATGTACGTTGACCACTTGTTGACTGAACGAGCATGAGAACTTATAGAAGTTGTTGATAAGACTGCTCGTAAATAAGAAGATTTCTCTTCTTTTAAAGATAAAGTGCACTAAAGCATACACATTTCTTTTCAGTGAGGAGCGAGGCCTGCAGTGTTGTTAGCAGACACCATATGTCATTGAGGAGCGAGGCCTGAACTAATGTAAATATATGTCATTTGAGAATGAGGACCGAGGCTTGAACTGCTGTGTTCAAAGGTCATTTGACAATGAAGACCGAGGCTTGAACTGCTGCATTCAAACATCATTTGACAATGAAGACCAAGGCTTGAACTACTATGTTCAAACGTCATTCGACAATGAGTACTGAGCCTTGAACCATTTTGTTCAAACGTCATTTGATCTTTGATTAGATGTTCAAACGTCATTAGATGTATGACCTGCATTGGACACTAGAAGAGCATGGAGAAATAGAAACATTGGATCCCCTATTTTTGTTGGGTTCCAAGTGGTTAGAAGTCCTGTCTTCTACAATCCTAGGTTCACTACTCGAACACACATGTTTTATTTCTCTAGGTCTCTATTGAGATGCACTACTTGGTTTTATGTTCTTCATTACAATTGAATTAACAGGTTTCCTAGGAGGCACTATTTTTGTAGAAGTGAATCTAGTTAAAGGACACTTATTTCCAACTAGAGTGAAAGTCCTTCCTGTGGATACCCATTTATAACCAATATTTTTAAACATTTTACGAGTAGGTTTCCATTCTTTCTTTTTAATGCTCTTAATAGACTTCACTTTAGCACGTGCATTTACATCAGATAAATAATTCACCACACACAGATCATGATTTGCATAAAATAAGCATTTTTTGCATGCAGAGCACACAGATTTAGACATACTATTTCCTATATTCAGACTAGAATTAACATTCCTAGTGTGGACTTCTATTCTTTGATAATTCTAGTTGCTACTTGATGTTTACAAGATCCTAGTGTTCTTTGTAGTACTTCTAGGGATTGATCCACTAGCATTAGTAGAACTTATATAACTAGGGATTGATCCGCTAGCAATGGAGAACTTTTAACACTTGTAGAAGGCACTAAAGGTTTGTTAGTGGTCTGAGTCTTGTGTAGATCTACTCGTTTTTATGTGTTATCATCTGATGTTGTACTAGTCTTTGCAAAAATGATTTTCCTAGCTTTATTCATTGGTGTGACAGCAACCAACTTCTCACTTCTAGATGGGGAACTGGGACATGTATCACTAACAGATACTAACAACTCCTGAATTTGTTTCGTGTACATACAAGCATAAGCTAACGCATTATCTAGAGGATTAGAGGTTCTAGCTTGTTCAACTATATCACGAAGAGTGTCACATTTTTTATGAACCTAATGTAATCTACATGTGCTTCCCTATAATTCTTAAGCTTTGAGCAGAGTGTGTCCAAATCTAACTTAAGCACTGCTGACAAATCACTTTTGGATATTCACATCTTCACGACAATCATTTACACTTTTTCCTTTCACCTCTTGAATGTGTTTTATTCAAGTTTGATGATTGTGGTGTCCTTTGCTGTAGCTGAGCATTCAGTTCATTTATATATGAAAAATTCATGAAATTCAGGAGCATCCCAATTTTCGCATGGTTTGTCATTTTGAAAACTTCTTGTTATCGTTAGAGTTATAAATTCCAGAGACAAACACCGTGTTCAAGTCACACAATGTTTTTGAAAGCCTCATTCATTTGTAAAAGCTCAGCTGCAAGTTTCAAATTCCACTCATATTCCTCAATATAACTCTTTTTTTTCCCTATACTTTTATAATCGTTAATGGTAGCTAGAGAATTAACATCAGTATGTACAAGATCTTGAGATACAAGTAGATACATTAAACGATCATTTTCCATTTTCATCACATCAAGAGCAATATTATCATCAAGAAAAGTATTTGGCACATGTAACACATTATCAAATTTAACATCAGCATGCATTACAATAGTCACAACATCTTGACAGATAATATGCTCTAAAAGACGTTCATTCTCAAGCTTTAATTTTCTTTTCAATTTCAAACAACTTCTTGTCTACAAAACACTGATCAACAACAACTTCCATTTGGTTAAACACCGTTTCACATCATAAATTTCATATGTAGAAGACCATTTTCAAAATCTTTAACTAATGTTTGTAAAGAAATTTTAAAAGGAATGACTTCTTCATTGAAAACCTTTTTGGTGAGTCAACAACCCATTCCCCTAACTGTAATAGCAACAGGTGTATTCTGCTTTTTCACCACGGTGACAAACTTGCCAAGAAATATTTAAGCTTTTACAGGCTTTTGTAACCAGAGACTTACCTTAGTGCATTTCCCGTAGGAGCCTCGAATTTGATACTACAGGTAGTAGGCAGATTTGTAAGTCTAGTTCGAAGTTTTGAAACCAAAAAGCTTGTTCAGCAAACAATTCTGTTGAGAACCAAACGTATACCAAATCTTCAACAATCGATATAATTCAACATAATATAATTATAATGGTATTAATTTTCTTTCTTTTGAAATTAGATTGTTTTGTCTGCAAGTCATTTTAAACGATTTACTCATCTAAAATCAAATGTCTCTTTAATCATCTATCACATATTAACAGCATGTTGACTAGATATTACACTACCATCATACAAGGTTGGTTTAATCCGCTAAGCTTTCTTAAGATAAAACGGATTTTGATAACCAAGAGCTTGTTTGTGAGTGTCATCATAAAAAACTTGTGGCTTTGTTAACATGTGCACTGTTTGAGCAGATTGACCCACTTTATAAACAATATTATCCAGTTCTTTTATTTTCTTTTCTAAATCAATCTTTTTGTCCATATATTTACTTTCTTTTTCGTTGGATTCATTTTTGAAAACAGAAAAATTATGCCGAATAAAGATTCTATTTCCTTGATTTTGATATAGAAGATTTTGTTCAAGTGAGTCAATTTGGCAGTTTAAGTACAAAGTTTTTTCTAATCATATCAATCCATTTTGAGCATCGTCATTTTTTAGAGTGCTTAAATCAATATTAAGTCTCTGTTTAAAAGGGTTGGGTTTTTAGTGATCTCGTTAACAACCGAAGTTACAACGACCGTAGACGATCGCGAATTCAACGTCATAATCATTATTTTATAAATTCGTGTGAGTGAACGTCGACATTTAAATTTTTATTAACGTAAATAAATTATTTTCGTATTTTATTACGAACGGAAATTTAAAATATTTATTTTTGACGTTTCGTCGAGTCTCGTTTGAACCGCGCGTTTCAGTTAATCGTTTTTATCATCGTAAAAACTACGCGCATCTCGTTATCAATTTAATGACCTAATAATAATTGTGTAACTATGTCATCTTCGTTCCTTGACCTGTCCCAAAGCACATGTTTTATCTAAAATGGGCACAAGTTACAATGTTAATTATAACATACACGAAGTTTTACCAGTAAATGAAAAAAGAATTATAAATATATAATATTAAAAATAATATATCTATATATATAAATATATATAATATATAATATATAAAAAATCAATATATGTTTAGCATCCAAAGGCCTAGGCCGCCTCCTCGCTCAACCCCAATACGCTCCGCGTAGAGAGAGAAAACGAGAGAAAATAGGGGGAAATTGTGTTTATTTTCCAAGATAATGAAACTAGTTGCTTCCATAGTTTTATTTAAGTCATCCAACTCTCACACACAAAACTATTTACAAAAACAAGTTTTCTTCTCTATCTTGTCTGTGGTTCGGCCGATATTAAAACACACACCACCAGCCACCATTTATCCATTTTGTGATCTTACAAAAACCTTTAAACTCACACCAATATGATATGAATCAAGAAAGAATCGAGTTTTAGTTGTTTTCCCCTTCCCTCTTTTCTTTTGGTTCGAACGAGTACCCAAACAAACACCTTTGGTGTTTTTGATTTTTCTAGCTTACAAATCTTGTTTAGGTGGTCATAACTTGATCATCCATGCAATAAAAATGGACTCGCAATAAGTTTTACACAAGTTCTAGTTTTCTTGAAATCAAAGGGGTTTTGATTAAGATTTAAATCAAGAAATAGTGGAAATAATAATGGAATTTTGATTTTACCAAAAGGGTTGAAGGTTGTTTGGTTCTGAAATGGTTCGAAACCGAGCAAGAAACACACAAAGGTGTGGGATTATAATTTGGGTTTTGATCTTATTATGGATTAATCAAATTACATTAATCCAAGGTATAATTGGTTGGGTTATTATGTGTTTGGTTGGTTTGCTTGGTTGAGTGTGACCCACCTTTTATTTTTCCGATCTAGCACCGTATAGCATTGAGAGCATTTCATTATACTTTGAATCGTTTAAGTTATTCATTCGATATGAGTGATTAGTCGATGTCATGTGATTGACGCCGATAAGATCTTGCGCACGATTAGTTAATATGATGTTATAAAATGATTGAATGATTAAGTATAAATTATAGCCTATAGATGTATTTATAGATGAGCTTTTGGTCAAAAACGGCTTAGACGTTTTTTTGTAACTATTATAATGTGACAGAAAAAACGTAACGTGAGTATTCGAGGGTCGAATTATATAAAATCACATTTTTGGGAGTTATGTAAAAATTCTTATCAAACATTCTTAAGAAGATCGTAAAGACATAACACGGGAGCTTCTAACTCCTAATAACGAAAAAGTTAGAGCTAAAACGAGATGTATATTTTTGGCGTAAAAATTCAGCACTTGTAGAAAATGGTGTTTGCTGTCAGGAAATTAAACGCTCGTTTTGAGCACTTTCGAGTCCGTTTCGGCCTTCCGGCGAAACACGAAAGTTGCTCAGAATGATATTTTACTTTTTCGTGAGGCTCGCTGATCTTAAAATCGAGTAATAACTGGTCAAAACCCAAGGTCAAAGTCTGCGTTTTTATTAAAAATGTCAAAGTTCATGCAGAAACTTGCAGGGGCATTGGTGATTTTCTGTCGGAGTTTCGAGTCTCGCTAAAACAAAAAAATTGTCACGAATATCCGTTTTACATAATAATCTCTTCTTGTCCGAATCATGAAAATGTACTATAGCGGGTCGTTTAGAGCGGGTCCATTTAGTAACATAAATTAGTAAAATGTTGTAAAAAAATTTCAACTCAATAAAGTCTAACGATGACTATTGAAAGTCAACGGGGAAATACTAAACTTGACGGGTAAGATAATAAAAGAACAAAACGTTAATATTAAAAGGGTAAGATATTTTAAACTTAACTATGGAGATACGAACGAAGTGGACATTTTAAAAAACAGAAACTTAGTACTAATTCAGAATAAAGTACCGTTATAAGTCATTAATTGAAAGTCGAGGTTCGACGAGAAGAATTATATTAATATAAATATATCATTGGATTAACGAGATCCTCCCCTACAAAATATGGAAACTTTCCGAGAATAATAAACAATCCAAAAATAAAATGGATTCAAAAATAGAAAGATTTCGATCAAGCTATTTGAGATATAAATAAAAGAACGATACGTAACCTAATATTTGTGGTTTAAGGATCTAATGCGCAAGTGAATTTCCATCATATGTAAGGAATATATATTATAGTATTAGTATAAATATATATATATATAATATACATATAGTGTATTATGTTGAAACGATGTACGCATCGTTGATTATACTTTTCGGCATTGTAATCGAGCGACATAAATTATATGTCGTGATCGTGTTTGTTGATTTTCCATGGATTGTTTCGATTATTTGATCTACGACTTCGACAATGTTAGTTCATAGCCTCTGCTTTTAAGTTTTAAATGTTTTTAAAACCCGCGAGGAGAAACTTGCTTTTTATGAAAATGAGAACACAATGTTTTATGATGATAAATATTATTCCAATCACTATTGATAGATGCCTCCTTACTGTGTGACCGAGTTAATTGCCTTGTTGAGGTTTTAACGCTAATGCATTGAATAGATCCTATTGGGTTTGACAACCCTATCCGGGGTATGGAATCCTGAATTGAATAGCGAGCACTCCAGGTGATGGGCAAATGTAGTCGTATGGGAGAAAGGCATGCTTCTCGACAGTTATCGTCCTTCGGTATAAAAGTGTTAAGTGTCGTACACGGGCTCATTAGTGGGAATACATTATTTATATATAACTTGGCCTGTGAGCAATGTTATATGATTTGTTGAACCAAATATGCGTTCTAACCGTTTGTGTGTAAACTCTATGAATTCAATCAACGTTTTGTTGACGTTTTTAAGCATGTATCTCAAGTTTAGATGCTTGTGATGGCTTGGATGGGACGGAACGCGGATATTGAATGACACGGACTTGGTGAAATTTTGTACATTCCACAAAGAAAATTTTAAAGAAAATGAGTCGTGTGGTGACTTTTAGAAATAAAATCTATAACGAGTATTTGGACCTATGTAACTCTGATCCTATTTTAATAAATATAATACGCTGTTTATAAACGAATCTTGAACTTTTCTGGGACTCTTGTGCATGTATTATGAAGTAGCACCCCAAATGTTGTATTCCGCTGTGTATCGTAGTTTGGGGGTATTACAACGGTTAAGGATTCATTATTCTTTCCATGATTAGCATTTTCCTAATTATTTACATAATTAATCATTTGTTCAGACATTTGTTCAATCATAGATAAAATCATTGAATCTTGTTGTGCATACAAATTAGTATCTTGAACAGCTTCCTGTTGTGTTTCTTGCAAATATATGAGAGTACAGAATGAGATTGCAAACACTTGTAAATCTCATTAACAGGAAAATCAACAACTGGTGTTTGTTCAAAATTCTGCATCGCTTGCACACTTTGATTAGCCATATCATTTTGATAAGTTTCAGAATGTGGTACCTCAGAGAGAACGTCTGAACCGTAGTTTGAGAGATTAGCCATGAAACTTGCTTGTGAAATAGGGACTTCATCACAATCTGACAGGTTTTAAAATGTGGTACCTTAGAGAGAACGTCTGAACCGTAACTTGAGAGATTGGCCATTAGAACCGCTTTTGCAATAGAGATATCATAACAATCTGAATCATATAAATCAATTCCATCTGGTTAGGAGATAGGATTGGTTATCAGTGAGTAAGCACCTGGGAGTGAATCAACTTTGTCTCATGTATCTGCCAAAATTTCAAGTTGTTCTTTACTCAAAGTAATCCATGCTTCCTAAACTTGTGCTAGCAGCATCTTCTCTTTGAACCATGCATAATTTTGTACCTTTGTAGGTTGAGTACACTTCCTTGCTATATGATCATTACCATTTGAAAAATTACCCACATAACTCTGAGTCTATTGTCCTTGCATATCAACTTGGTTAATTTTATTTGACGAAGTCTCTAGTTGATTGTTGTTTGATGGGTAACTTAAGGCAGATGTGGTACACATGAATGCTAAAGCTTTGTTAATGCTTTCAAGGGGATCATCAGTTGGAAGAAAGTATGGTACAACAAGTCCTGAATCAAATTATTGGAGATCTGATGGTGATTGTTAAGAAACTGTTGGTGCTTGAGATGATTGTAAATGAATCACTTGAAATGATTGAGGATGAATTACTTGTGATGGTTGAGTATGAATCACTTGATATGATTGTAGATGAAACATTGAAACTTGATGAGTAACACTTGCAGACTGTGATTGCTGATTGTAAACTCTCTTATTCATCTAAAACATTTTGAAGTAATTGATGTGTGAAATCAAATTCAGGATCTTAAGTAGATTAAGTGATGTTGCTGTGGTTTGTTGATGAAAATCTAGTTCACAGGATTTTACAAGTCTTGATTAAATTGAAAAAACACGTAAGTATTTCGCGGGATTTTACTAAATCAAGAAGAAACCGTGAAAATAGAAGTGATGTTGGTGAAATCATTGTTGTATTTGAAGTACTTAAACTCTTGTTAACGATTGATGAGCTAAAATAGGCTAACGGTTACCACACCTTCAACTTAAAAAGATTAACGGTTGATTAAAACATAAACAAGGACTACCGGTGTAATTGAAATCCAAGTTAAATGCTTAACGATGCAGTAACAGTTCACTTTGGAGGACTAACGGGATGTTAAATATGATTTGAGGACTAACGGTGTAAAATAGTTTAAAGTATGAAGGTTAATAATCCAACAAAGGATGAATGGTGAATCTGTCTTGAATTATAGGGACCAATCTTGCAAATTTTGAAATATTGTTTAAGAAAAATACTTCCCGCCTATTTCATGGTTGTCTTCTTCGTTAAAATATGGTAAAAGAGAAACAAAAGTATTTTTCTTCTCGTGGACTCGTACGGTTATCGTCGATCAAAAGCAAACGTACTACGATGATCGTTGAAGGACCGCGATCCTAACGATATAAGTTAGAAGACCCGCGAATAAACGAAACCCGAAACACGAGAAAACAAGCTTGTTTAACTTTGTATAATTCGTCTAGTTCTCAAATTGTATAATTCGCCTAGTGTAGGATGTATAATTCGGCTAATACTAAACGTATAATTCGCCCAATGTTTCTCGGTATAATTCACCCAAGTTTTTCTCGTGGTATAATTCGCCCAAGTTTTTCTCGTGGTATAATTTGCCCAAGTTTTTCTCATGGTATAATTCGCCCAAGTTTTTCTCGTGGTATAATGTGCTCAAGTTTTTCTCATGGTATAATTCGCTCAAGTATTCTCGTGGTATAATTCGCCTATAAGAAGACAACAACATACGATGTAGTTTTTTGCTAAAAACATGGATCGTGTCTCCTTATTATCTTTGTTCTTAAATCGTGGACCACTCAAGAACCGATACCACAAAAAGCTTGAAATAAGCTTGAAATATAAGTTGTTAAGCCACGTAATAAGCCACGAAAAGAACCACAAATAATCTCTAAAATAATAACATTGGCATCAAATAAGCCACGACACTTTTTGTGTTGAAAATAAGCAAGAACTCAAAAAAACTTAGAATATAAGCTGAGGCTTTTGAAACCACAAGTAAGCTCGAAAAACTACAACTCTATTAAGCTTTGAAATGAGCTTTAAAAAGCTATTTAAACACCTAAAAAACCATGAAATAAGCTATGAAAATAAGCTAGTTAGGTCTTTAGAAGAGAGAGGAACATGCTTTTATCAAATAAGCAAAACTCAAATAAGCTTGTAGATAAGCTGTGAAGACAACAAAGAAACCTACATGAATTTGAAACTGAATGAGAATATGATGTTGGGAATTAAGGGCTTCTACAAGTTTCTACTGCTGGTTCAACTTAGTACTGCCAAGAGAAGACTTAGTACTGCAAATCTAAGTTAGTACTACTAGTGTTATAGTTAGTACTACCAGTACAAAATGTTAGTATTGTTAGTTTATTAGTACTATTAGTTATAATAGTTATTACTGCTTATGTGATATGCATGAGATATATTAGGAATAGATATGCATGATCATGTAACACGTTTTGTAAGCCCATTAGGGTTTCCTTGGTGTATAAAAGGAACCCTAAGGCATAGATCTAGATATTGGTATTCATATTAGTATTCATAGTTTGCATAGCAATCATAGTTAGTATTCATAGCTATTTTGTAACTCAAAATAGTATTCAGTATATTAAAAGTTTAGTAAAGATCTTGTTTTTGCTGTTTCATTGTTCTTCTTAGTATTGCAAACTAGATTACACATAGTTTGTGATATTCTTAATCTTAGTTTCTACTATAGTTGTCTTGGATCTATCCAATATAACTAAGCTTTAACAAGCTAAGTAAGATCTATCAAGAAAGGATCAACAAGTGGTATCAGAGCTTGTTGAGAAACTCTGAATAAGAAGAACATTATATCTACACAAGATCTCATAATCAAAGAGAAGATGGAATCACAGTCAGAAACTACCCAAACAGTGTCTGTACTAAAGCTTCCTATACTCAAAACAGGAGACTATGATATATGGAAGATGAGAATGGAGCAATATCTTACTCACACTGATTATGCTCTTTGGGAGGTTATTATGAATGGTGATGCACCTGCTGTTGCATCAGCTAGTGCTGAAGGTCCCATTCCTCCTAAAACTGCTGAACAAAAGCTAGCAAGAAAGAATGAATTGAAAGCAAAAAGCACTCTGTTGTTGGCCATTCCTGATGAGCACCTATTAAAGTTTCATGGAATCAATGATGCAAAGACCTTATGGGAAGAAATCAAGGCCAAGTTTGGAGGTAACAAAGAATCAAAGAAAATGCAGAAAACCATTCTGAAGCAGCAATATGAGAATTTTGCTGCATCAAGATCTAAAGGACTGGATAAAACCTATGATAGGTTTCAGAAACTCATCAGCCAATTGGAAATTCATGGTGAAGTTATCTCTCAGGAAGATGCAAATCTGAAGTTGCTGAGAAGTCTACCATCAGCTTGGAACAATATTGCTTTAATCATGAGAAACAAATCTGATCTAGACACATTGAGCATGGATGATTTGTATAATAATCTGAAGGTGTATGAATCTGAGATTAAAGGCCAATCAAGCTCAAGCTCAAACTCTCAGAATGTGGCTTTTGTATCTTCAGAAAACACTAGCAGTACTAATGAAGCAGTTAATACTGCTCATGAAGTTTCTACTGCTAGTTCACAGGGACAAGCTTCTTCCTCAACTTATGCTGATGATGTCATGTTTTCCTTCTTTGCTAATCAATCTAATAGTCCACAATTGGACAATGAAGATCTGGAGCAGATTGATACTGATGATCTTGAAGAGATGGATCTCAAATGGCAGGTGGCCATGCTTACCATGAGGGTGAAAAGATTCTTAAAGAAGACAGGAAGGAATCTGAATTTCAATGGCAAAGAAACTGTTGGCTTTGATAAGACAAAGGTTGAATGTTACAACTGCCACAGGAGAGGTCACTTTGCTAGAGAATGCAAGGCACCAAGGAATCAGGGGAATAGAAATGGAGATACTCCAAGAAGGATTGTACTAGTGGAGACTCCTGTAAATGCCTTTATTGTTCAAGATGGAATAGGTGGTTATGATTGGAGCTATCAAGCCGAAGAAGGACCCACAGACTTTGCTCTAATAGCCCATTTGTCTTTAGGTTCATCTAGTTCATCAAGCTCAAACACTGAGGTATAAAATTGCTCTAAAGAATGTTTAGAATCTTATCAATCTCTTCAAAAATAGTTTGATCAACAACATGAAGTTCTATTGTAAGCTCATCTAGAAATAATTGCATATATTTGGCTTAGAATCATTAGAAGCTAGAATTATTCTTCATTAAAAAAATATGAAGTGTTTATGGAAAGACATTACATTTTAGAAATATGATGTTAAGGTAGAGTATTCTATAACAGAGCTTAAAATCAGTTAGCAGAGGTCTTGAGAGAAAAAGATGACTTAAAACTAAAATTAGAAAAGTTTGAAACATCATCTATGAAGCTAACTAAACTGATAAACAGTCAAATAAGTGTTAATAACAAGTCTGGTGTTGGTTTTGACAGTCAAATGAATGATAATGAATTGCATGATTATTTCTGAATAAAAGTGAAGTGTTGAAAGTGCATCTGATAGTAGTGTGAATGAGAGTGAGGAAAATAATCAAGTAAATGATAGGTATAATAGGGTTGGATGGGTTACATGCAGTTCCCCCTCCATGCACTAGGAACTACATGCCCTCAAGACCTGACTTGTCCTTTGCTGGATTAGATGATTATGTCTATAAGACTAATGTGAGTGAAACTATCACGAGTGTACCTAGAAATGAAACAACTGCATCTAAGTCTAGTAAGGATAGTTTTGAACAACCTAAAGATGTTAAGCCCAGTGCTTCTATCATTGAAGAGTGGGAGTCTGATAGTGATGATGATTATGTGATTAGACCTTCATTTAAACAGAATAAACCTAGTTATGCTAAAATCAATTTTGTTAAATCAGATGAAAAAACTAGGAAATCTGTTATTGAAAAAAACACATATAGGCAAGCTGAAAACCTTAGGAAAAGTCAGAGTCCTAGGGTTGATAAAAGAAATTGGAATGGACTAATGACTTAGAAACTAGGGGATGATTTTAAGTTCAATAAGAAAGCTTGTTTTGTATGTGGAAGTTTTAACCATTTAATCAAGGACTATAACTTTTATGAGAATAAAATGGTTGGAAAAGCTGTGTTGAATAACATGGGAAGGGTTACTGGTCAAAGAGAAGTTAGACCAGTATGGAACAATGCTCAGAGGGTGAATCACCAAAACAAATTGACTCACCCACATCCTAAAAGAAATTTTGTTCCAACAGCAGTTGCAACAAAGTCTGGACTAGTACCAGTTAATGCTGCTAAGCAAAGCTCTCCAAGAGTAGCAGCATCAATTAGTACTGCCAGGCATGTTAATACTACTGCACTTAAACAAAAATAGAATGCTGCATCACCAACAAAATATTCTTATTTTAAAGCACATTCACCATTGAGAAGGCCTTTTAACCAAAAATCAGCAGCTAAAACCAATAATTTTAGTAAAAAAAGTTTATACTGCTAGAGTTAACAATGTAACTGCTGCTGGGTCAAAAGCAGTAGTTAATGCTGTTGTGGGAAATGGGGAAAATGTTGTTAAGTCCTCAGGTTGCTGGATTTGGAGACCAACAGGAAAAGTAATTGACCATATCTCCAAAGACAGTGGATCATACATGCCTAAAAGATTTGACTATGTTGATCCTCACGGCAGACTCAAGTCAGTAATAGCTTGGGTCCCTAAGAGAAACTAATTCTCTTATTTTGAGTGCAGGGTAATCCACAATATGCTTTACAGGATCAAGGGATTTTTGACAGTGGATGCTCTAGGCATATGACTGGGAACAAGTCCTACCTTACAGATTATCAAGACATTGATGGTGGATTTGTTGCATTTGCAGGAAGTCCTAAAGGAGGTAAAATTATTAGAAAAGGTAAAATTAGGACTGGGAAATTAGACTTTGAAGATGTATACTTTGTTAAGGAACTTAAGTTTAATCTTTTCTCCGTCTCACAAATGTGTGACAAGAAAAATAGTGTTCTTTTCACTGAGACTGAATGTCTTGTTCTATCTCTTGACTTTAAGCTACTTGATGAAAGTCAAATCTTGCTTAAAGTTCCCAGACAGAACAACATGTACAGTTTTGATCTAAAGAATGTTGTTCCTTCAGGAGGTTTGACTTGTTTATTTGCAAAGGCTACAATTGATGAGTTTAATTTATGGCATAGGAGGCTTGGTCATATGAACTTTAAATAAATATGACAAACTTGTGAGGGGAAAACCTTGTTAGAGGCGTACCTCTCAATAAGATTTTTAAATATAATAACACTTTCTTGTGTGGCTTGTCAGAAGGGAAGCAACAAAATGCCTCTTTAAGACATGCTTATGAGCTCTATCAGCCATCCCTTACAAATGTTGCATATGGACTTATTTGGGCCAACATTTGTAAGGAGTATCAATCACAAGATATATTGCCTTGTTGTCACTGATGACTATAGTAGGTTTAGTTGGGTTTTCTTTTTAGCCACTAAGGATGAGACTAGTGAGATCCTTAAAACTTTTATAACTGGCATAGAAAATCAAATAAATCATAAGGTTAAAATCATTAGATGTGATAATGGAACTGAGTTTAAAAATAATGACATGAATCAGTTCTGTGGGATGAAAGGGATTAAGAGGGAGTTTAGTGTTGCCAGAACTCCACAACAAAATGGAGTTGCTAAAAGAAAGAATAGTTCACTAATAGAGGCAGCTAGGACTATGCTAGTAGATTCATTATTACCTACTACATTTTGGGTTGAAGCAGTTAATACTGCTTGTTATGTTCAGAATAAGGTTCTAAGTGACACAAGTCTATAACAAGACACCTTTTGAACATATTCTTGTAGACCCACCTAGTATATCTTTATGAGACCTTTTGGGTGTCTTGTGACTATTTTTTAATACTTTTAGATCCCCTGGGAAAATTTGATAGGAAGGGCTGATGAGGGGTTCCTTGGTGGATACTCTATATATGGCCAAGGCTGTTTAGGGTATTCTAAACAACTAGAACTAGGAAGGTAGAGGAGAACCTACACATAAATTTTCTTAAAAACAAACCAAATATTATAGGGAGTGGTCCAAAATGGCTCTTTGATATTGATTCATTGACAAAATCTATGAATTATGAGCCAGTTACTGCATGAAATCAAACTAATGGTGATGCGGGTATAGAGACAAATGTTAATGCAGGGCAAGCTGGACAGGAGAAAGCATCTGTTCTTGAATACATACTGCTACCACTCATGCTTTCTAATTCTCCACTCTCTTCAAATTCTCAGAGCATAGATAATAACGATGTTGATTATGTACCAGGAAAAGGAGATGATGATTTAAGTGAAAGAAATGATCAAGAAAGGATTGATAGCAGTACTAACGATGTTAAT
Source organism: Tanacetum coccineum (assembly GCA_026074375.1). NCBI lineage: Eukaryota > Viridiplantae > Streptophyta > Magnoliopsida > Asterales > Asteraceae > Tanacetum > Tanacetum coccineum. Next base: position 12,810 of record BQNB010030722.1, on the reverse strand, counting down.
GCTATTAGGCCAAGTATTAATGTATGCTAGTGAAAAGATTAATACTGGTAGCCCAAGTATTAATACTGCTAGTAAAAATATTAATACTGGTAGCTCAAATATTAATAATGCTAGTCCTATTCTTAATGATTCAAGTATGCAATCTTTGGAAAACACTAGAATATTTGATGATGCCTATGATGATAGAGAAGTGGGTGCAGAGGCTGACCTTAACAACTTGGAAACCACCATGAATGTCAATCCTATTCCCACAACCAGAATTAATAAAGATCATCCTAAAGACCAGATCATTGGAGACATAAATTCAGCTACTCAAACAAGGAAGATGACCAAGATTTCTGAAGAACATGCTGTGGTATATCATAGATCATAACACGGGTTCAATTCTTAGATTTGGCTAGTTTCTAGAGAGAGAAACACATAAGAGAGTTTTTCCAGAGAGAGAAACTATGTGTTAAATGAAAATGTATAAAATGAACTAGCTTACCCTCTCTCCAAAGTCTGGAAAGAGGCTTATATTACGTTTTTTACAAAAATACGCGGAATGTACTCCCGGCTAAAACCGAAGAAATAGGATTAATATTAAACTATGAAACTATTATAAACAATAAATATACGGGGAGAAGAATCTTTTACTCATTAACTTAACAATCTCCCCCTAAAGGTGGTCAACTTGAAAAACACAAGACTTAAGCTCTTACAGCTTGCAGTCTTTTGATTCTTCTTGTTACATCTAGTTACTTTGTTGTTGTGATCTTTAGATAAGAATTGAGCTTTTCACTTTAACTTTGTTTTGATTTTGATCATGGCTTTCTTAAGATCATCAGCCATAATTAATCTCTCATAATTTAGTAATTTATTGCATCTTGTGCACTTGTGAAGTGTATATGGATATCAGAATTTGCGGAAAGCTTGACACCTTTATGAGGTCTTTCATAACAAGTGTAGGTCGTGTCTGAGCATTCGGTTATTAACTTAACATTACTGGAACTGGGTATCTCCATCTCCATCTCCATTCGTGCGATACCCATTGAATCCTGTAATGAAACTGTTAGCAATAAGAGAAAAATTGATTTGAAATATAAGTCTAAGTGTTAATTATGAAAATCTTTTGTAACACTTCGATAGTTTTGATTGGTTGTCAAATGTTCAATAACCGTCAATTCTTATGCTAGAACAAGTTTGATTCACGTAGAATCGTACCATCGTTTCTTTGCAGTTGACACAAGTTTGATTCTTGTTAGAATTCGCACAAGTCACATGCCTAGAGCTTGTTTGATGAGGCTCTAGGAGGATTCCATCTTCTTAGTGAATACATTCGGTAATCACTGGTTGTTCTGGCAATATCACAAGGATAATGCGTAGGACTCTTAAGTTAACCCCCTTTTTTCCACAGTGTGTGAAGACCAAGATAAATGGAAATGTGTCCTAACGAGATTAATTGATGATCTCTTGGCTCTAGACTCGAAAGTGCGCTTTGATATTAGTGATCGGAGGCTGGAGCTGACTGCCACCTTTTCAATACTGACTTACTCGGAGTGAGTGAGACTGTAGATTGCATGTTTAGTCTCATGACATATGAGAAATGGTTCTTTCAAGAGAAACCCGAATGGCTGGGAAGGGTTGTGCATTGCATCAGTGGGTCCATGATGTCGTTTTCAATGTCAGCAATCAACTTGTGATTCTGACAGCATATGTATTGACCCGGTTTCTGCCTTAAGTGTATGGAGGGTTATTATTTAACCTTTATTGTATATTCTTTTTTCCATTCCTCAACCCTTCTGTGCTGTACGAGACTTAATTGTCTAGCCCTTGTTGGGTATCATTCCAGTATAGCTCCCATCTATAAGCGGACACTTTCCCTTGTTCTCACATTTACTCCTTTTAATCATACCTAAGGACTTCTGTACTAACTAGTGGATTGTCCCTGGGTAGATCCCTCCGGTTTTGGCAGGATCATAAGAACGAGTACCTACTCTTACCAAAACCCAACCTTATAACTTCGATAAGGTTAAATACATGGTCAGTCTTTTGGTACAGTTCACCTTGCCATAAAATCATTGTTGAAAAACTCAATCAGGTACTTATGATATAACTATCAAAGTGTTTAGTACCCGATTGTTTTTGCATTTCAGAAAAGCTCCCCCTCAACATGTGCATCGGTATTCGAAACTGTTTAGCACATGGGGGTGGAGAATACACCTTGAGAACCTTAGATGTATGATCATTTTTAGTTACAAGCTGTGTATGGAACATATTAATGCTCCCCCTCAATCGTTGAGGGTATGTGTTAGTGTCAGATATGATAATTTTGAAAGATTTTTTCGTTAAACTCAAAAACCTGGTTTTTTAAGTTTAATGAAAAACTCATGAAAGATTCATACCCTGACACATAACATCAAATTCCATACAACTTAGAATGTACAAGATGTATGTTGCATTACCGATGATATTGATCTTAATCATTCACTTCTCTTGATTAGTTGGTAGCCAATATCTCTGAGTCTTCCACTAATGATGCATTCGAGATTTCTGATCTTTAACTTTCTCCCAAATATCTCGATGACCTGTAGGTTTTTGTAGTGGAGGTGGTGGTGGTGGAAGTGTTGATGTTGTATCAGTTGTCTCTGTTACGCTAGAGGGAACATGCTGATGCGTAAGAGCTCTGAAGATTTGGTTCTTAGCTTCTTTCTGTCTCTCTAAGAACACGGTTACTACTTTCCAACGGCACTTAGACATTTTAATTTAAACAATCTCTTCCCCTCAATCGATGACCCGTTTTCTATTGAAAGAGTAGTAGTCATTGATTGATGTTGTCAAAATTGTCGATATTGATTTTCAACAACACTTGTCCACGTGGTTAAACACAAATAATTTTGAAGAATCAATTATGAAAATTTATTTGGGTATTCAATGAGGAAGACTTTTCTCCGAATTAAGAAAAATGCACTAAAACGTACATTAATCCCAAATTGCATGGATATAAAGTAATCCATGCCCGAGTAAAATTAATTACCCGTTGTTAGGAACAGTTGTCTTTCAGACGACAATCTTTCCTTCAAATGAGAACCGGGTTGCAATTTGAAGTAATTACAAACCATTTTGTAATTCCAAATGACTTAAAATATTTACCAAGTCTATTTTTATGTACTTATGTACAAAGGATACAAGAGGACACTTCATTTACTCATCCTCTCCTTCTTGAAGGCGTTTGAGGGTTTCAAGGGTTAAACTCTTCATCCCAAGTCGTGGGAGTAGAAATTCGAAACGCTCTCTTGGTAAAGCTTTTGTGAGGATATCTGCCAGTTGATAGTTTGTTTCCATGAAGTAGAGTTCAACTACTCCATTTTAAAATTGCTTCTCGAATGAAATCTGGTGTCGTATGTCGATGTGCTTGATCGGGAGTGCTGGACATTGTTGCAGCTTAGAGCAATGGCACTTTTGTTATCACAGTATAGAGGAATTTTTTTGAACAGAAAGCCGTAGTCTTTTAGCTGAGATCTCATCCCAAAGGATTTGAGCACAGCATCAAACATGCAATGTATCTCATCCTCTGTTGTTGAGATGGCCGTGCTTCTTTGTTGTCCTGGGCACTAACCAATCTATCTCCAAGAAACTTGTGCACCTTCCCGACGTACTTCTTCTCGATTCCTGATATCTCGCATGATCCGCATTTGCATAAGATATTGTGACATAGATTTGTCCTTCGGAACCAGGGGACCCTGTTTATGTTCCATTTTAGGTACCGAAAGATACGTTTAATTTGCTTCAAGGTGCTTTTTTGTAGGTTTGCCTGATATATAGCACACATGGCATACAGCGAAATACAAGGTCTGTACTACCTGGATGTAACGGTACATTAGGGAGCCAACCTCTTCTCTCTAAATCGAGTTTTGGTCAACTGGAATCATGTGATTCCTCATCCAGTTTCAATCGATCCACCATTGTGTATCGGACAGTCAGAAGTGATCCATTCCATATTTCTTTAAGGTTTCGAGAGCATGTTTTGATTGGTTAATAAAGATGCCTCTAAGACTTTGAGAAACTTGTTAGTCCTAGAAAAAACGACATTTGTACCATCATTGAATTAAAATTTGGAGATCTTTTCTTCTGGAAATTATGTGACACGGCTTTTGATCTATTGAGGAAAAATGATGTCATCTACGTATATTTGAACAAGTTAGAATCTTGGTTGCCTTGTTTTGAGTTGAATTAACGTTGGATCCACGGCACCCTTGAAGAATTGTTGGCACAAAAGGATACTTTATAGGTGTGTCCCTACCACACCCTTGGTGCTTGCTTTAGCCATAAAGAGCCTTCATTCAGACGATAAAATCAGTGAGTAGGATTTTCCTGGTCTTCAAATCCCTTCAGGCTGACTGACAAAGACTTCTTCTTGAAGATCACCATTTAGAAAAGCAGTTTTGACATCCATCTGGTAGATGATCATATTCTTGGTTACGGCATTGCCAATGAATATTCTGATGGCCTTTATCCGTGCAACTAGAGCAAACGATTCTTCAAAATCAATACCTTATCCTGGTGATATCCCTTTGCCAAACTAACCGAGCTTTGTTGTCAGTACATCACATATTCATCAAGAACACAAACAAAAAAAAAATTCAATTTGTAGTATCCATCTGAGAGCGATAACCATAACATAGATTGGGCGAGGTACTAATTCCAATACTTCAAGTCGATCAAATTCGTGAATTTCATCTTGCATGGACTTGAAACCAGCAGGTCTTCTATCACAGCATTTTGAAGTTCTGGGGTTTCGATTTGGACAGTTCAGTATGGAAACAGCACCACAAAGCATCGGATGCTAACTGTTTTCTGGTAGATACAGGACGAGAGGGATTGCCAACGATGTTATCAAGAGGGTGATCTTTGGTCCATCTTCTGAGATGATCTGGTGGTTGAGTAACTTGGTTGGGTTCAGCTAAACTAACATCCCCTGATGTTGGACTGTGCCAAAACTAGTTCTCCTGAAAATGGTTAACTGAGGGTTGAAGGTCAGTTGCAGTTATTGAGGTGTCATGATAGTTGGTCCAGCTGCAACACCTTGAGGAAAGACTGGAGGATGCACTTGTGAGGATGACAATGAATGACTTATAGAAGGTGCATCTTGAGCAATCGTTGTAGAAACAGATGTATTTGTAGAAACAATTGGAGCGTTAAACTATAGTTGCGTAGGGATGGATTCACTTATCTGTAGAGTGTTCAAAGTATTTTATCGAACATCCGGTTGGAATAAAATCTCCAGATCTTTATCTTTTGGTGGAATGTACGTAGTTGCAGGGACAGGCGATGGGGTGAGCCCTGAATTGAGTTGTCCAGGGGTCATCATGATAGGCTCGGGTCCTGAACTGATGCGTACAGGAGCCATTGTCTGATTCAGCTCATCGAATGTGACGTGAATTGTTTCCATTAATCGACGAGTTCTCTTGTTGTAGATTCTATATCCTTTCCTGCTAGGGGCATACCCAACGAAAATCCCAATGTCAGCTTTGGCTTGAAATTTTCCTAGATCTTCGCTATCATTTGTAGGATAGCATAGAGCCCCAAACACTCGGAGAAATGTAAGATCAGGCTTCTTATCATGTACAAGCTCATAAGGGGTTTTATTGTGACGAGTATGAATTAGGGATCGGTTCTGGGTATAACAAGCAGTAGCCACAACTTCTGCCCATAGAAACATCGGTGCTTTTGAGAATATAAGCATTGTACGTGCTGCTTCCACAAGTGTACGATTTCGTCTTTCGACAATGCCGTTTTGTTGAGGAGTTCTCGGAACAGACTTTTGATGAAATATGCGAACACCTTCATAGTATTTAGACATAACTTGGTTTGACGAATATCCATTCCTTTATCCTGTTCGGATGTATCTAAACCGTTTTGTTGAGACCAACTTGTTTTTTCTTAAGAAAGTTGATGACAACTCTGGAGTTCTCCTTTGATCTTAAAACTTTACCCAGGTAAAATCTTGAATAGTCACTCCACGATGACTGATATGTAATTTTCTTCCACTTAATACTCTGGACTTCATTGGACCACACAGATCCATGTGAAGGTATGAAGAACTTCTATATTTGTGTTTTCAGACTTTGGTTTGTGGGAGAACTTCTTGCTTTTTCCAAGTTGACAGGCTGAGCAAAGATGATCCTTTTCAAACTTCAATCTTGGTAAACCTCTAACCAGATCTTTTCGAGCAAGATCATTAATTGTGCCGAAGTTTAAATGGTTTAAACGACGATGCCACAGCCATGATTTGGTCTTAGAAGTTTTGGACAACAAGCATACTGGAGAAGACTTCATCATATCATCAAGCGATATTGTGTATAAATTGGTGCTACGACTACCTTTAAGTAAGTCTACACCATTCATATAACGGACAAAGCAAGAATGCTTTCTGAAAGCAATTTCAAGATCAGAATCACAAAATTACCCTACAGAGAACAGATTGTGTTCAAGACCTTCCACATAGTATACTCTAAAGATCACACTGTCACCAATAACATAATCTCCATAACCCATGATAGCTCCAAAGTGATCATTCCCGAATCTGACTGTCCTGATGAACTTTTCCACAAAGTTCTCGAGCTTTGATCGATTCCCCATCATATGTTTTGAATAGCCTGAGTCCAGATACCAAAGGACGACCAGTACGACCTGCATTTGAAAACAGTCGAGTGTGGAGAGTTTGGGATTTCGGTTCCCCAATATTTGTTGGGGTCCTGTTGGTTAGCAGATATAATAGAACATTTCACAGAAAGCTTAGTTAAAGGGCACAGTTTGCATAAGGCAAACTTCTTTCCTATGGGTCTCCATTGATAACCACAATTAAGTTTTCCTAAGGCAAACTTCTTTCCTGTGGGTCTCCATTGATAACTAATATCAGTAATTAGTTTGCCCGTTGCTTTCCAAACCCGCTTGGTCTTGTTTAAATTGTTATCAGACAGTTTGCCTTTTGGTTTCCAAATCTGCTTCCCTTTATTCAAAACAATTTTAACAGTGGGGGTTGCATTCACAGAACTCAAAATATTAACAACACATATTTCATGATTTGCTGAGTTTACACATTTGTTATACGTTTTGCACACAGATTTAGAATTCGAATTAATTACAACATGCTTAGAGCTAATGCTAGAATCAATCCGATTCACTTTTGTCCATACTGACTTATTTGTCCTAGGGTGGTCTTCTACTTTCTTCTCATTCTCACTCTTAGCAGGCAGGATCCTATTTTTCTTTGTATTGCTTTTAGGCTTTGATCCATTTGCTTCAGTGGAAGTGGTTACTCCTATAGAATGAATCACATGGACATTAGTGTGTTGAAATTTCTGGTGCACTTCGTGTTTCTGTGTGTTACTATAAGAAGTTCTTGGTTTATCATTAAAAGTAACTTGCTTTTTCCTAGTTACAAGGGTAGAGGGAGCTTTGTAATCTCTTTCATTGAAACTTTTTGGGCAAGTGCCAATCACATATTCTAACAATTCATGAGATAGCTTGGTGTATTGACAAGCAGAGTAAAGTGCATTATCCAGTGGTTTAGCTACTCTAGCTTCTTCAACAATCTCCCTAACTGTTTCTACACTCTCCTTAAGATGGTTGAAATATTTTAAATGAGTACTCCTATTGTTCTTAAGGGGATAAGGGAGCACATTTCAATCTCCTTCTTCATCTTTCAGCTTTTCATTATTAAACCATTATAAATCACGTGTTAATATATTGAGAAAAAACCCAAATTATGAACATACCTGCTGAACTCACACAGCAAACCAGCCAATCCATGAGAAAACAACCAGATCCAAGAAATTCTCATACCATCGACCATCCGTTTAGAAAACCCTAGATGATTAGGGTTTTACCAAAGAAAAGAAAAATAGATTTCTTAATCATTATACATCAGTTAACAAAACCCCATGAATTACGTTTTGGTAAGCAGAACACGAACCATAGACAACGTGAATCCTTTAGATTGAAGACCAAAAACCACGCTTTTGTACTTTTACCAAATTAGGGTTTTGTGAAAACCCTTGTTTCACCGAATTTTACAAATTATTGAAAAAGAGAACCGAATTCGATGTGAAGAAAACCCTTAATAGTAACAATGATTTATAAATCGTATTGCATACCAATTAAGGTAGAGATGACGATTTTAAACCTTGTTATATCAATTTAAACTCCAAAACCCTAGGGAAAAAACGTTTTACCACAACGGAATTCTTGAAATTAGGTTTTAGTGTTTCTTCAAAACCTTGGTAGATCTAGATCGAGAGCCACGAGCTCTGGATACCAATTGTGAAACCTAATAGATCGTTTGTTGCTCTAGGTTGTTTAGACCTTTCAGCTAGGTTAATGATAACAAAGGACGCGAATATTCAAATACATAGATCATTGTTATTAAACCAAGGTTTTTCAAAAATTCATTCACAGTCCCAATATTATTTGATAGATTAAATTAGCAGTTATATCAATGACACTGTAACAGGGATCAGGCAAAACCTTGATTAACTTGAGGCTACACCAACTTCTATACTAGTCGTCTACATCTTTTATGTATTACACACACCCACTTTTCAGATACATCAAACAATATGCCTATGATCTCTTTATATAGGGAGAGATCATGACTTACAAATACAATAAGGAAACTAAATCTTTTAATCTTTATCTTTATTCTTCTTGAGCATACTCTTTTAGTATCTTCTGAATATCTTTCATCGTTGGTAGAACATACAGTCCACCAGCTTGAAGATCTCTTATTATTCATTTTAAGGTCTTTTCCTTAAGTCCTTCTGTTTACATTATTGTTTTGTTTATTAAACTCAAATATAATTCCCAACATATTCTATGGAAGCTTCCAAGGTATATTGCATGATCCGTTTGAATGGATTTTATATTGATACATGTGCTTGTCTTCTTGGTGTCTACGGATGAGAAGGGACATGATATTTTCTTAATGTATGAGAAATTTTACTCCATTGACAAGGGCACTTATGGACTTTGATGCTGAGTACAAGTTGCCAAGTGGATGAATATCAGTCGGATGGCAGATGAGCTTGTAAGGAAATCGTTTATACTAGCAAACAAACCAAGACAGTAAAGTGTTTAGAAGCATCCTCTAGCCACATATGATTTAATTGGAAGAAAATTGATGATTAACAAGATGAATATTAAGTTTAGGGGAGGATTGCTGGGAATAAAGGCGTCTGAAGTTAATAAATGTTGATTGAAGAAAACTACTAGTGCTGGAGATTTTAGAGAAATAGTTTAATTTCATTTGTATGCTAATGTATAGTTAGTCCTGCCAGTATAAATGTTAGTACTACCAGTTTGTTAGTTCTGTTAGTTATGTAGTTAGTTAATGTTGGTTATAATAGTTAGTACTGCTAAAGTGATTTGTATGTGTTATATAGGAATAGATATGCATGATCACCTTTGAATGCGTTTTGTAAGCCCTTTAGGTTTCTTGGGTATATAAAAGGTACCTATAAGGCATAGGATCTACCATATCAGTTTTTACACATAGTTTTCATATTAGTATTCATAGTTTGCATAGCAATCATAGTTAGTATTCATAGCTATTTTGTAATTCAAAATAGTATTCAATATATTGAAAGTTTAGTAAAGATCTTGTTTTACTGTTTCATTGTTCTTCTTAGTATTGCAAACTAGATTCGCATAGTTTGTGATATTCTCAATCTTAGTTTCTACCATAGTTGTCTTGAATTTATCCAATATAACAAAGCTTTAACAAGCTAAGTAAGATCTGTCAAGAACGGATCAACATGGTGGAATGCATATTTTTTGGAATTCTATGTGTGTGCTATTCGTGCTAGGATTCAAACGCTTTTCCAGCACATAATCTTGCTCGTAAACACAACTTGGAGAATCTACCGAGCAAATATCAAGGGAGTTTCTCATTCTAATTCTTTTAAATTCCCGTTTTTAACGTTTTATCTATACAACGAGGACGTTGTATAATTCAAGTGGGGGGATGGAATTAGAATGTTTACTTGTCCTATATTTTTCACAATAAAATGCTTAAATTATGCCTAAAATTAAAATTTTCTTCAAGCATAGTTTTGTGAAATTACATGTTACATAACCCACACACAATAACACTTGTTAGATATTGTGAGGATTTAGCCATTCTGTTTCTAAATGTTTACCCAAATGACACAAAATTGAAGTTGTCTGGTGATGTAGTGAACTTTAGAACTTGGCTTGGTATATCACTCGAGACCATAATAATGAGTATTATGGATTTAATTGGAGTAACTTGTTTAAATTGGTAAATTTCTAGGATTACACCGAAATCGCTTTTACATGTTGCCTTATTAACTAAAGACGCGGTTAGTTAACCTTCTGTTTAACCCCTTTTCCTCTTACTCTTTAGATGAAGATCAGTCGAAAAACCCAATAGAGCCATCCTTTAGAAATTACACAAACTATTTGTTTCGATTACACCCTTACACCTTAACATACCGTGTTAGATTAGTTTAATTAAGTTGCTAGTTGTTAAAGTTGTAAATGTTTGTTATTTCCTGAAGTCTTGTGTTATTTTCTATCTTGGTTGCGTGTTGAAATATTGCCCACATTGCAAATGGGAATGCATATTAGTAGTCAAAACTCATGTGATTTTACTACCGTCATAATTATTGGTGAGTCCGAATAACGAAGGAATTATCAAAGAAATTATCCGGAATTATTATGATCGTGAAGATGGTGACCGAGAATTGAAGAATAGTTAGCAAAAAAATGGAAAAATACAAAAAGAGAGAAAAAAGTTTGAAGATAATCGTTTCGCAAAGAGCATTACCGAAGGAATTACATGAAGGATCAATTATTCGTTGATATGTCTAAAAAATCAACTATGTAGTAGATTATACAAAGTGGATGATATTCGACCACTTGCTTGTAGAGTATGTAAAGTTTTGGGATGATTGGGAAGTTGACCGTTACGGGAACGCCAACTTAGGTTGTTATTTTTGATCTATGATCAAGAGACGTTGTAATAGTATTGTATACTTTATCATGGTAAACAGTCAGAGAAAAGTGTCTAGCAACTTGTATCTTAACGTCTGAATCTATTTTGTTTCTTGATTTTTATTTAACAAACAATTTACTTCCCCTTCACCTATGATTAGCGTGGTTTACCAAATGAGGACTTGTTCGAGCGTGCATGTCTCTACTCTGTCGTTATGGCCATGTATGCATGTCTTTTTTTGGCCTGCCCTCGTTGGTTTATGACTTTTTGTGAAATTTAGAAGGTTCCTACCTATTTCATTCTTCCCTTTTTTAAAAATTCCCCTAACCATTGGTTAATATTCGAATGAGGTTGTGTCGAATCACACTTGTCTTTCTATCGTACAGCCTTGTATGTATGCTAGCTGCCTTGTTCTTGTTTGGAGTGGTTACTTCTGGTGAAAGATTGTAGATGATTTTCAACCGTATTGCCCATTTCCATACATAAAACCCATTTTTACCTTTATAACTTGTTACTCCTTGGCTTTAGGAGGGTTGGAGATGTGTATCCGTGCTAGCTTATGACTTGGATCACTCGTACGACCAAGCCAATTGAGCAATTTTGTTTACATGTTATTCACATAGAGTAGTTGAGTGATTTGAGTGTTATTCGTTGAGGGGGTTGGTTGTGTACTTTGTAATAAGTTCATCTAAATGTTTTAACGGAAAATATCTGTGGGTTACATTTTTATAATCTTCTAAAGGCTATTTGATGGATAAGTAGGATAGATTCAATTTTTCTGTGGGGGGATTATTTGATGAAATCAAATATCGGTATTTTATAGCTTCATATTTTATCCCATGTTATTAAACCCACTTTTGTTTAGTTCTTGCTACAATAATTGTTACCTTATTCGTTTATATTTGTGAATTGTAGTAATTATGTGTTAATGGTGGAAAGTTAGCAAAAGGTGCGTATTCTGGAGCTTAAAATTAAAGATATTTTGAAGATTATTTATATGAAGACCCAATATGCCATTTCACAATATCCATCATGGAAAGATACAGCGTATCCGTGCCTGCACTCACCAAAGACACACAAAGACAAGCTCAATACGCTGTATCCAGAGAAGACCAATACGCCGTATTGAAGATATAGTATGTGAAGATTCTGGAAGATATCAAGTGTGGTCCCTACTCTAAGAAACCCCCCAATACGCCATATCCAAACTCTTGGATACGCCGTATCGAACCGACTTCCAGACAGTATAAATAGAAAACTCACAAACGAGTTTTAAGTGTGCTAATTCATATTCTCGATACCTAAACCATAAAAGTCGATTTTCAGAGGAGAAAAAGAGCAGAAGAGGTCGAGCAACGTTATCAATTCGATAGGAGACATCGTGTAATTCCATATACTTTAGTAATCGTTTAGTTTTTGGTATCATTCGTTAACTCGGTTAGTTTACCTTGGCTAAATAATTGCTCTTGTATTTGTTATGACGTTTGAAGGCTAATACCTTTGGGTATTACCCATTATTATGAAGATCTGAATGTTTGGTATTTGTTTATCTCGATTTCTTGATTTATCGTTGAATGCTTGTTTATGTTTATTAATTTATTCTTGTTTACACGCTTTTATATGCGACCTATCATTCAACTGGATCCAGTGATACGGACCAAGTAGATCTAGAGTCTGGGATAGCTCTCCATGTAGTAATTTATACATCTAGAATCATAGGATTACAAATATTGTCCTTCTAAATCTGTGTCTAGGATACGCTTCGGGCTTACTAGTTAATTGGATATTTCCAATGGTTTATTGATCGTGTTGAC
>BQNB010030721.1:0-39786 GCA_026074375.1 Tanacetum coccineum | reverse complement strand
TACACTTATGGAATATATAAAGCGCGAGTTGTGCTGCAAAGTAAGCACAAGCCTTTGCATGGTCATAAAGTAGACCATGCCCGAGAAAATAAATTCCCGTTGAGAGGTCAAGTTTTCTTTTTGAAATACTTGCCTTTAAGATGATGACCAGGTTGCTATCTGAAATAATAGCAAGCCATCTTGGCACGTTTTAAAAGCTTTTTAAACTTCTGCTCGAACTTCATTTACAGCATCGTATCATTATTAAATGACATTTCTAAGGCCTTAAATGTTATCGATTTTCAGAAGACATGCCAGAGATACATATTTTTATATTTTTCTGATTTTTATATTTTTTATTTTATTTTTGATAAAATTATATAAAAGAAAAATATTTTTGAGTTTTTATGTTTTAGATACATATGATACAGGATATACCGCGAGTAACTACCTTTACTCGTCCTATTCCTCTGTCAGACGTTTTAGCATTTCCGGAGACATGCTTTTCATACCGAGCTTTTCGATCAAGAAATTGAATCTTTCTCTTGGCAAGGGTTTGATGAAGATGTCAGCCAGTTGATATTCCGTCCGAACAAAGTAAAGTTCCACAATTCCATTCTCCACCTGCTCCTTTATAAAATGATAGCGTACATCGATGTGCTTAGCTCTTGAGTGTTGAACATTGTTGCAGCATAAAGCAATCGCACTTTTGTTGTCTCAGTACAGAGGAATCTTATTGAATTGAAAGCCATAATTTGTTAACTGTGAACGCATCCATAGGATTTGAGCACAACACCCATATAAGGCAAAATATTCCGCCTCTGTACTCGAGATCGCAGTGCTTTTTTTGCTTCTTGGCAGACCAACTAACAAGTTTGTCACCTAAGAATTGAGCGCTTCCTGATGTACTGTGTCTAGTGTCCTGACACCCCGCGTGATCTGCGTCTGAATATGCTGTTAGAGACATACCGATATCCTTCGAGTACTAGAAACCCATGTTAATGGTTCCCTTTAGGTATCGAAAGATCCGTTTAACCGCATTTAAGTGCTTTTCGGTAGGCTTTGCCTGATATCGGACACATAAGCAGACTGCATAAATAAGGTCGGGTCTACTGGATGTAAGATACATGAGGGATCCAATCATGCCACGGTAAAGTGTAGCATCAACTTATTTCCCCTGTAGATCTTCATCCAGTTTATTCTTTTCTACCATCGGTGTGTCTACAGAATCACTAGTTAGCAAACCATATTTTTTAATAATTTCAGAAGCATATTTTGATTGCTTTAGGAAGATGCCTCTGGGTAATAAGTCATTTCCTGCTTTCTGTGTAAAGAGTGTCGGATCAACTGCACCTTTGGAGAAATGTTGTGAAATGAGGAAACTTGACAGCATGTCGTACCATGCACGTGGTGCTTGTTTGAGACCGTACAGGGCCTTTTCGAGCTTATACACATGCGATGGGTTGTCCTGATCCACAAATCCTTCTGGTTGAGAAACGTAGACCTCTTCTTTGAGCTCGCCATTTAAGAACGCCGTTTTGACATCCATTTGGAAAATCGTCATATTCTTGTTGGCTGCATTTGCTAAGAAGATACGGATGGCCTTAATTCTTGCAACCGATGCAAATGATTCCTCGAAATCAATTCCCTCTTCTTGCCCGAATCCCTGAGCAACTAATCTAGCCTTATTCTTTAGTACCCCGCCAAATTCATCTATCTTGACCTTATAAATCCATTTTAGTTTGATCAACATGACTTTATCTGGACACGGCACTAATTCTCAAACTTGTAGACTTTCAAATTTATGAATTTCTTCTTGCATTGCATCGATCCAAGATGGTTCGGTCATTGCTTGTTGGAAGTTCTTTGGTTCTACAGAAGTTAGGAAGGCATCAAAATAACACCCCATGGCATCAGTTTCGAGTTGCTTTCTTGTGGAGACAGAACGAGAAGGTCACCGATTACATTTGCTATAGGATGATCCTTAGTCCAACTAACCACGTATTAGACATAATGTGATTCGCATCACATTAGATGATGATCCTTGAGAAGTCGAGTCTTTATGAAGGGATTCGTGAAGTGGATCATCATGAAAATGTGGCGTTTCATGTGATTCTTCAAAACCTTGAGAAATAATTAAAGAATGTTCTTGTTCTTGTGTTGATGGAATACTTGTTGATGGAGCATCTTGGTCAATTGACGTAGAGACAGGTGAATCGGCTAAATCACCAGCTCATGGTGCATTAGCGACTGGAACTGGAGAGCTAGCAATTGTTAGAGGATTGAAGTATTCATCGAACATGGGTTGGAACAAACGATCCCAATCATCTCTAGGTGGTGGATTACAAGTTGTTATGACTAGGGATTTGTAAAGAGGCCCTAAACTGTAGATGTTTCAAGATCATAAATTGAAGCCCGTGTCCTAAACTGAGATTGTTCTAGTAATCCATTAGACCATTTCATACACATTGAGACCAAGTTAAATCGTGTTGAGCACGATTTGATTCACGTATTCTCCCTTCAAAATACATATTGAATAGTGCCAATTTTTGATCTAGTGAAATCATAATGACAAGCTAATGTACGTGTGAGTCCACATAACGGACAGAATGAGCATGGGAAAATATGAACTGTATGAAAGAATGGGTCTAAAACAAGAATATTTTCTCTTTTTTTCAAAGAATAAAGCCATTGAAGTGTACACCTTTCTTTTCTTTGAGTAGTGAGGCCCGGAGTGTTGTCTGCAGACGCCATAGTTCTTGTTCATCATATATAAATTCCTTAAACCCTTGGTTTTTGATATATCACTCTTTTCAGCAAACAAACGCCGAGTCTTTCATTTTTAGGATTGAAAGATGTACCTGCACTTAAATTAAGAGTACCTCTACTGACATTAAGAGTTTGTTCGCATTCATATGGGTTAGTGATATCTTCATTTAACATTAATGTGTTCAATGTCACCTTGTTGTGCTATTCAGTGAACTCTTCATAGTTTATCCACCTAGAGACCAGCAGTCCTTGAATTCTACTCGTCGGTTTCCACCTAGACAAGTTCTATGAGTGTTATTTGGTTCTCTTGCATAAGCAAAGACTTATTGGAGAAATTACTATATCCTTTAGAGAACCATCTTTTAGGTTTGAATTACATTAGTTATATTTTCTACGGGTTTGATGTTGTTTCTATCTTAGGGGATTGAACCTTAATGCGAGAGTTCACCTCATTCAGGAATTTTATTAAACCAGGCACAATATTTCCATTAAAGACACAGTTTCGACAAGTCAAACAAACAAAGTGTTAGAGAGTCCAAAAAGAATAGAATTCCTAGAGTGACGCTAACGTATGGCAGCACCTTTGACATTTCCACAGACTACTCTGAAAGATACAGGTAAACTCTAGATGTTTAGATTGTTGCTCCTAGGTTTTCTTTGCTACCATTAGTAGTGTTTTATAGACTATTAGTATGCATCATACTAGATTTAAATTCCTATTTCTTTCTTGTGTCTTTTTCCAAGCTTCCTCTAGATAGTGATTATGAGTCATATCATTTGAACAATACGATTCTTCTTGACTATTCTTAGATGAGACAGGTGCAATCACGTGATGAGGTTTTGGAAGCACATATTCTCGAACTTTAATAATGAAGAGTGACCGGTTTTGAAAAAACGTGATTCACATCAACTTGGGAGGTAAAACATGGTTTTGAAAAATTAGGTCGTTCAGATTTAAACGCATTCGATTGTCAAACAACTGATTGGTTTCTGGGTGGTTGTAAAACCGGTTTCCCCAAGATTGATGGTTTTGCAAAATTCGTATCCACGCTATTTCCTTTTAACTTTCTTAATTCGTTTTTCAATGCTACATTCGCAAAAACCTTTTCCTGAATCTGAGCCTTTAAATTAGCATTTTCAATAGTCTTACTATTTATTTGAGCAATCAGTGAGTCATTATGGTCTTTTGTCTGAACTCGTGTCGTTTTGATAGAATCGTAAAGATCTTTGTAAGTCTGTTTTAAATGCTCATTTTCCTTATGCAACTTCTCATTATCTGCAAGTAATTTAGCCACACTATGTTCCAATTCGATATTGATCTTTTCAAGTACCTCAATTTCCTTGTTAATCTTGGCTTTATTACTTGTTTCATTCAAAATTTGACCATGTTGCCCGTCTTTTAAAGCTTGATTTTGATATTTAAGTTCCATGTTAACACAATGTGTTTCCATTCTTGAAAAGTCTTTTTGAAGTTGGGCAACGGTCTTTTTGAGAAAAATATTTTCAGACTCGAGAGATTGGTTTGAAAATTCAGTTGTCATGTTATCAAATGATGGATCAAGTAAAGGACATGAAACTTGACATTTTTCAGCATTCTGTTCAATCTCTCCTCCCCTATGACACATATTTGTTGAATCAGGAATGGTATTTCTATCAACCTTTTCCAACAGATGTGTGTCATAAATGGGTTCAGATTGCACAGAATGTTGTTGTTCATTAGCAAGAGTATCATGTTGAACAGTCAATTGTACCTCAGCTAATGGTTGTTTGTCATTCACGGAGTTGATATCTGCATCCTCAGCATGTGTATCTTTCCCGGATCTGCTGCTTGAAACATGCCTTTCTGATTCTGTCTCATTGCTTTCCGTAACAACCAAACCAGCATCTAATGCTTTGCTCGAATCCACCTTTCCCTCTTTTGACTGCATCACTCTATCATTCACCCTTCTGTTATTTTCTCGTTTATGCTGTGCTCTTTCATCAATAGACTTCTTAACAGATTCCATGTGTTGGACCAGTGTATCACGGAATTGTTGAATCTCGGTTCGAGTGTATTCTAGAAAGGACTTGCGTATCATTGCACCATCAAAATCATCGAAACAGTATCGAAAATTGATGAGTGTCTGAAACTGTTTCATGAGTACTCTAAACGCACCAATGGATTCAGTTTCTTGAAATTCTTCTCTATCGAGTTGCTTTTCTAGATTATCCAAGTTAAGTAACAACGATTCTGTGAAAGTCTGATTATCTTGATCAAATAGTGCCACACATGCCCGTTCGAATCCTCCCTTGATTGAAAGAACCTTAAGATGTGAATGAAGTAGGCGAAATGATTCCATGCATTTTTCCTTTGCTTTGTCTTGCATTTGTTGCAGCTGATGCATCTCTCTCTCTTGAGAATTAGAATTCAAAGATTCCATTGAAATTCGATGTGTGAAATGAAATTAAAAATCTTAAGTAGATTAAGTGATTTTGTTGTGGTTTTGACGAAACAATTAATGTCCACGGGATTTTACAAATCTATGATTTAAACCGAGAAAAGAATTGAATCTGTCGTGGGATTTTACAAAATCAAGAAGAAACCGTGAAACAATAATTAATTGTTGAGAAATCGTTGTTGTCGTTGAAGAACGTGAGCTTTTGAAAACGATTGTTGAGCTAATAGGAGTAACGGTTACCACACTTTTGTTAACGAAGGACTAAGAGTAAATTTTTTTATAAAACTTTATGTTAAATAAACAATTTGAAAAATACAAACTAAAAATGAAAATATTTGGAAAATAAAAGTTAAAATTGAAAAAGTTTCAAAACTAAGGACTAATAATAAGGATGATGGAAAGTGAAAGGTTAAAATTAAAATGTTCCAAAATATAAGGGCTAAAAGAAACTATTGTTATTAACTAGGGGTTAAAAAGTAAAACTATGGAAAATAAAGGGTTAAAAATGCAAATTTCAAAATTTTAAACAATAATAAAAAATGATGCATGCATAAAACGTTCTTCTTCTTCGTTTTTTTTTCTTTTTCAAATAGAAATAAAACGTTTTATATTTTTGATGTTTTAGACTCGTACGGTTATCGTCGGTGAATTATGAATATACCACGTTGATCGAAACGAGTTCACGATCGCAACGGTATAGATTAGAAGTCCCGTGGTTAAACGTCACTCGAAACCGAAAAACCAAAAAAGGTTTAAAATCGTGTATGTTTAGTTGGTTATTGTCACTCGTTCGGTTTTAAAGAGTCCAACTCGTTCGACTCTTGACGAATGTTGTTCGTTCGGTGCCTACTGGTTCTCACTCGTTCGGTCTTCAAAAATTTTGCTCGTTCGGTCCAAAAGAGAATGCACTCGTTCGGTCCTAGTCGTGTTCCACTCGTTCGGTTCAAGAATTTTCTAACTCGTTCGGCTCAAGGACAAAGTTACTCGTTCGGTTGACAAAGGTTTAGACTGGTTCGGTTGTCAAAGGAATGGTTTAGATCGGTTCACACTAGACAAGTTTAGTTCGGTTGCTTCAGAATCAACTGGTTCGGTTGCTTATAAGAGATTGACTCGTTCGGTTCTCAAGTAAAACAACTAGTTCGGTTCTCACAGTTTAAAGTGACTAGATCGGTTTGCAAAGCTTTTGACTAGTTCGGTTCCATCTATAATGACTAGTTCGGTTCCTTCTACAATGACTAGTTCGGTTGTTGTAGGTTTGAACTCGTTCGGTTGATGAAGAAGGTTGAACTAGTTCGGTTCGACAATTTATCAAACACCTTGAACGCGCCTTTTTCTTCTCGTTGTATCAGCCTTGTTTGTTCTTGTTTCGTTCCTCAAAAACACAATAAACATACAAAGTAAGCTCTAAAATAAGCTACCACCTTTCTCACCAGAATAAGCTCGAAATAAAAGCTCTTGAATAAGCTCTTATAACACCACGAAAAGCTTGAAAAATAAGCACTTAATGAGGACAGATAAGCTAACCAACAAGCAATAACGAGTAACACAACTACAAACAAATAAGATGATGTATCTTGTTTTCAAAGGAGAAAAATGCTACTTTTTCTAGTCAAACGAAAATGAACCCTCACTAGTTGATAAAGAAAAAATTACTTATAAAAGGTGTAATTTGTTTAAACGAATGGTAAACATAAAAAGAACAACTAAGCCGAAAAGATAGAGATAGAAAAAATAAAATAAAATAAAATAAGCCCTTTAAGCCGAACCAATAAGCTCAAAATGACCATAATGAAATCACTAAAGGAACCAAGATAGAACCATGGCTCTTGATACCAATTGAAGAAAACTCATTTCACATAAAAGATGAACTATAGAGAGAAAGTTGAGAGAGAAAGTAAAATGGAAAACATGGAATGGTTGATTGAACTATGTGTGAAATACAAAGAGAACCAACACCCTCTCCATGTGTGGAGAGGGTATTTATACTTACATAAGGTGGACATGGGCCTTGGATACATGGGCTTTCCATGGACCTTGGACTAGTTACCTATGTAAGTTTCCAAATATTACTTGACGAGCTATCTACCGATATCTATGAAGTGACCGAGACTTTTCTAGGAATTTTGTATTCCTAACACTGCCGGTGGTCTTGGCGGTCCCAGATATATCTGGGGGCCGCCAGGCCTATCAGGGGGCCGTCGTAGACTGACGCTCCCCTTTTTGTCTTTTAGTGGGGAATGTTTTATCTGGTATGAAAGCTTCCATTTTGAGGAGAAAACCAGATTTGAATTTTTATGTTTAAATAAAACATTTCTTTTAATTAAAAAGTATTTTGTATATATTTATTTTTGTAGAAATACTTTTGTAAAAATGTGATGGTTAAGAAAAATTATTTTCTTGATCACTAATCATGTTTAATGATTTGTTTATACATACCTTAAGTGATTTACATTTGAAATGGAAATTTATGATTAATAATTTGTAAACGTTTATCTTTATCGTAAACGTTTTTACATTTGGTATCTGGTATGTGTGTAATTAACATACCTTTTACCTTTAAAATCGATCCGAAACGACTAAAAACGCACATAAATTGCCATAAATATGCTTGTTTTTGTGTTTGTACTGTGCAGGTACTAGATATTCACTAAAAGACAAAATCGATGCCAAACCGGACAAAACCGAGCACGGATTTGGAAAGAGCGCGAAAAACTAAGGCCAAGGGTACAAAAGAATTAAAAACGGAAATTTCTGGATCGACTCGACAACGTTTGTGCATTTGATAAAGTCAAGACGAAGTCAAAGTCAACCCCGGGATACGGCATTGAAAAGAGCATCGAAAACCAAACCCGAAAACATAATTGTCAAAAGTGGGCCCACCCGTACCCACCTAGTGGGCCCGGGTCAGCCCACTTATATATTGCACTAGAGAAACCCAAAAGTCCAAATATATGGCCCAATCCTCCTTTTTATACACACTCGGCCCAATATACCATGCCCAAAACCATTTAACAGCTGTTATCCCTTTATCCCTTTAACCCTTAACGCTGTTAAAACCAAGGACCTTTCATGCAAAGAGATATAACACTCTCAGGGACTGCTCTTGCCAAAATCACACAAAGTTTAATCACCACAAGGACTGGCTTTGCAATACCCATAAACACTTTGAGGGGCCATTGTTGCCCACTCTCCAAAGTTTCAACCCTGCACCTATTTACCCAGTTTAACCCACCACTGTTCATCCCCTTTTCCCGCCCAAACACTAAACCCCATTTCCAGTCACATGACTCCTTCCATCCTTTTACCCTGCAACCCCAATACACCAAGAGATAAACCCTCACCCCCTCATGGGCTCACAATCCACGCTGGCAATCCTTGTGAAAAGGTTTGGGCGCCAAACTAATTGAATGGCCAAGATTATTGAAATGGGTATCCTAGGACAAACCAAGGGTTGTGATTAAACCAAATTAACACAACAAACACAAAGACTCAGCTTATAAAAAGAAAGAAGACAGAAGTATGTAGGAGTATAATTTAGTGTAATTTAGAAATTTAAAGTTTTAAAGTTTATGTAATTTTCAGTTTAAGTTATCTTTGTTTAAATGTTATAAGCTCATTTTCAGTTGTAAGTTATTTCAGAAGTTCAATAAAATTCAAAGTGTCTTTTAAATTTCCTTTGTTAAAGATTAAATTTATTGTCTCTTTATAATATTCCTTTGGTTTTAAAGACAAAAGTTTACGGTTTATTTATATATGCTATTTAGCTCATTGGGATAATTTGCAGAGAAATCTGTGGGTTGGGTCGTCTTTTTTTAAGGGTTGGAATTGGCGGTGCCCAAAGAAGCAATTGATGTGCTTTTGTTACTCTTGTCAAAAGAATTAGGACCAAGGGTAAATTTTAATTTTTTTTTATTTATAGCCTTGTGTTACTTTGGTCACATTGGAGGCAGGGTAGGTTGACATTTTTTAGGATTTTTTGTTCTGGTCTGTGTTCTTTTGGCCTTTATGCAGCTTTTTATGACCTATTATTTGAATTTTTTTGGTTATGAGGGGTGCTGTGTGTGGGGTATTTGGTTTGGGTTGGGGGATTGGGTTTGCGGGAAGTGGGTAGGTTTTTGGAGTTTAGGACGTGGTGAGAGGGAGGTGGGTTTAAGTGAATGTGGTAGGGGTTTTAGATGGGGGGGAGGTGTGTGTATGGTATCGATTTGAGGGTTGTTGGGGGTTTTTGTCATCATTTCCCTAAGCTTATCCAAGTCAAGTTTAGTTTAGTGTAAATTTTGGATTTTTTTTTTTGAGATTTTAAAGGGTCGTGGTTGGGTAGTTCATAGGTGTTTCATAAGCTAATTTGGGTATTTAAGCTCTTGCTAGAAGCTTTGGGACCTTTTGTAAGTTTTAATCTTTCATTGTATGCAATTTACTGTTCAATAGCTTATCTTTGCTTAATGTGCTTATTTCTGTCTTTTCTATGCTTAATTAATCTTATTTATGCTTAGTGTACTTTGTTTAATCCTTTTTATAATCTGTATTAGCTTAATTTTGTATTTTCAGTTATTAAAGGGGTGTTTGGGTTAAGGGGTCAAATGGGTCAAATTGGGTTTAAAAACCTAGTGGGTCAGTGGGAGAACTTTGTCAAGCCATATTGAGCATTAATCAACAGATTTTCAAAAGTTATAAGACCTTAGGAGTATTTTTCAAGTTTCTTTATAAGCATGTTCAAACTGTTAGTCCACAACATTTTTTTAGCGCTTGCTAGCTTGAACCTTTGAAAATAGATTGTTGAGCTTCAGTTTAGTGTAATTTTTAAGTAACAAGCCTAGTTAGCAAAGCCCTTTTGATTACCTTTGTTTCTTCTCAAATCTGTCAAGGTCTGGGTGTATGTTTCCTTTTTATGTCAAAATGTCTCTTTCAACTCCATTTATTAGAAGCTAAAAGTCCTTTGTAGCCTATGAAATTTGGTGCACAGGCTTATTTTAAGCTACTCTAAATCTGATTTAAGTTGGATTTCACTTTTAAGCTTATTAGCCAGCTTATTCATAAGCTGGCTTTGTGACTGTTGAAACTAGCTAGATAGTGTCCTGGTGCAAAAGGCTCAATTACTCAGCACTTTATCAGCTTATTTTTAAGTTCACCTTTAGAGTTTTTGGCTTTTCTAGAAAGCTAATTAGCTGATCTAAAAGCCCCATAAGTCTTAAGCCCTGAGACCCCCCCTCTAGTGCTTATAATTTAAGCTCATAGTATGGCCCTCTTGACTGTTTGGTATGCAATGAAGTGCTTATGGCTTATTTTAATTTCTTAGCTTATTTGTCTGTTATTAATAGTTAATTCTTTCTAGCTTTTGTTTACTAGGTGTTATAGGTTATGTGTGTTTGCTTATTCTTCTTTTTCATTGCTTATTCAGTTTTAAAAAAAAGTACCCTAGCAGTTTTTAGTTAAAGATAGCAATACTAACTTTAAAGTTAGTATTGCTGAACCTTTAAGCTCATTTTTGGCTTTTTCAGCTTGATTTCCTTGTTTATTTGTGTTACTGGATGTTTGTTTTATATTGCTCTCTGATAATCCTTGCTTATTTTCCTTTTCACTTAGCTTAATTAATCATTAATTTCCCAAAAAGTTAAGCATTTTAGCCTTAGTCTCTTTATAGCATTCTGTCTGTCTTTTCAGCCCTTTTTCAGCTTAATAATAAGCTTTCATAAAAAGCTCCTTTTATTAAATATGCTTATTTTTGTCTCCTTTATAAGTTTCAAAAAGAAAAAAAAATTGATTTGTGAAAAAGGGAAGGCATGGAGGTCGAACCCATGACCTCCCCCTTTATAACTGAGCGTATTTAACACCACACACAAACACCAACTGCCCTTGGGACTTTCACCTGCCATAGTTTACTCCATTAAATACTTAAGCTCTTTTTCCTTTTTTAACTTTCAGCCACTGTTAGCTTAATAACAGCTTATTAATAAGCTGTTTGTCCAATTTTATATTTTTCATAGAATCTTCATAGTATAATGTAATTTCCCTGAATTTTTCAAAATTTTTTACAAACATTTAGTATTTTCTTATAATTTATTTTTATTAAAAACTTAAAAAATCATAAAAAATAAAATAAAAGTCAGAAAAATAAAAAAAAAATTTTAAATTTTCTTTTATTAATTAGGATATAGGAAAAATAAATTTGCATTTGTAGGGTCGTCTTTGCAAAGTTTCTCTTTTTAAAGAACGGGATTCGTTTCCGTTTTTGTTTTGACTCGTTTTTGGTCTTAACTAACTCCGTTTTCGATCTAGTTTTTTTAAACTTCGTTTTTATTCAAGTATAATATATTTTGAGTTTAAAAATTGTTCTCGGATTAAAATTGTGTAATTCAGGTTTTTGACCCTCGTTTTTCGTGCCCGTTTTAGGTTTTAAGTTATATAGCTTTCGTTTTTAGGTTTCTATTTAATCGTTTCTGCAAATTTAACTCGTAGAAATAGAAAACCAATCATAATCTTGTAATATTCAAACATCGATTATCAATTCATCATTCGATTTTCAATTGCACACCTCGTTGGGACATAACTACCCGGGAATCATACTTCCGGACATATATATGTATTTTAATTTGTAAACTCTTGACCAATCCTTGGTTAAAGGTAATTGGTTGAGTGTTTGCTTGTGTTATTATATATATTGTATATATATTATCAACGAATCAGGGAAAGTGAGGATCAGATTAAGAAGAAGTACCCTCATCTCTTTACAAGCAAGAACGAAGCGGAAAGAGTAGATGAGACGAGCTGAGTGCCGGGACGTCACTCCATAAAGGTGGGGAGAATGTAACAACCCGAGTTTCAGGTCAACGTCTATCCCTAGCCTAAGATAGTTATTTTTAATTACGTAAATAATTATAGTCATTATGCTATATGTGGTTGATTAGAATTTCCATTTATTGGTAAATTTCATTCCGTGATTTAGTTTCTATTTATTTTTAGCATTTAAGAAAGTCAGAAAAATATATTGCATTGCTCCGAAAGCGTAAATATGTTAATTTTGTATTTTTCGTCGTTTCCCCGAGTTTTTGTAAAAAAACCATGTTTAAAGGTCATGTTTTACGAGGTTTAACATTTTAATAAAGGTTTTAAACTATTTTTAGTGGGACGGATTTAAAATATTTACAAACGTGGTGTCACTCGAGTTTTTGGCCGAATGTTATTTATAAAAAGGATGACTTGTACTAATTTTAAAAGAGATAGAGTATGGAGGGACTAGTTTTGCCAAGTTTCCAAAGATCATTTCTATAAATAGCACACATATACCTCTCATTTTCACTTTTATAAAAATTTCATTTCTCTTGCTCCTCCTCTCTTGTTGCCGTTCGAAATACACACATACACACAAATCACCATTAAAAATTTATTACTTACATGCATTTAAATTCGATTATACCATTTTAATCCTTGTTCAATCCTCTACAAATCCCACTAAAGAAACTTCACATGCAATGAGTATTTAAGAAGTTGGGTTTTTGGTCAATTTCTATTGATTTGGTGTATGAGGAAGTGTTTCTAGTTTTTAGATTAGTGTTGTTTTGGTGCTAGCTGTTTGAAAAGGTTGTGTTTGGTGGTCTTTGTGGTTCGTCAGATTATAAGCAAGCAAGGGGAAACCATATTTTGAATTTCTTGATAGCATTGTACGCTCCTAGTTATATTTCTTGTTTGATTAAAATGATATATTACATGTATGGAATTGTAGCTAGTTGATTCAAGTGCAAAATGGGTTTGAAAATATTTCAAGTATGAACATATGTTTGATGGTTTTAGTATATGTTTTTAGGCTAATTAAACATGTTGGAAGGTTAGATTTTGATAAACATCAGTTTTAGTAAGACTTTGTATTGACTTTTGTTGACCAGAAAGTTTGACTTGACCATGGTGTGTCGAGAAATTTTTGAAATCTAAATTAGGCTTTTGAATATGATAAAGGATGTTCTAAAGCCGTTTTGATATAAGGTAGGCCTTGTAACTCCTAAAAACAAAGATTTTACGGCCGAGTCAAGATTGAGTTATTTTTGGGTAAAAAGTCAACTACGAAGTTTGACTTTTGAAAGTCAAACTTGCGTATACTTTTAAATATAGTTTATAACAAGCAAAGGGTTCGTAATGTTAGTTAAACTAAGATGAAATGATAAGTTTGGGTTATATTATCTTTACTTTCGGCAAGCTTTCTAAAAATTGAAACTTTATTAAAAGCGTTGTAATATTGTTAAGTAAATCAAAGCGAAATATTTTGCGTCGCACTTGGAGATTCTAGTATATGATTGTGTATACACGTAATAGTGATATATCTATACTACTATATAAAATATTTATAATGTGGGACCCATTAAAAATTAAGATAAGGGGTTGCAATCCTTGTCCCATCCATCTCATTTTGAGGGGGGGAACCACGTCAAAAAGTGACATGTGTCATCTTTTGATTATAATCACTTTATTTTAAATTGAAATATCTTTTTATCAACTTTAATTTTATTATGATCTAATTTCTTCATATTTTTTGAATTTTTTGCTCTTTTAAATCAACATACATTTGATATATTTTTATATTTTTTTGCTTTTTACATTTTTAGTGGGGTTTTATTTTTTGTTGATTTATTTACTTTTTACAACTTTAAACATTAATTAATAAAAAAAAAAAAATAAAAATATAAACTTGATACGTTAAAACTACATTTACTTTCGGAGAAAGCGTGTTTGTTCGCTTTACATCGTGAGAAGGGATGATGTAATATGGTGTTGCAGGGAAAGCTACGGAAACCCAACGGAAACATACACACGAACATTTAATTTAATGTGTTGTTGAAACGGAATTTACTAAGCGGGTAGGAAATTGCGTTTAAGAGTTGAGTTAGTTTAAATTTTTTATTGCACGCGCTATGCCGCGGGTGACCAAATATATATATATATATTTATATATATATACAAAGTATGCTATGTATGTTATGTTTATACTTTTAGTCACGTGTCTTATATAATATGTACTATGTGGTCGCGGGTTGAGACAAGTGATGTTATTGCGCTTGTTGATTGATGATTGATTTGGATCATTTGCTTAAGGTGAGTTCATAGCCTCGCATTAAATTCTTTTAAATGTTTTTAAACCCGCGAGGGGGATACATGTTTGTTTTATAAATCAAAAACAAATATGTTTTTATGGGTATGTGGACCACCAACCAAATACGATTATGAGTTGTTTTCGAATAAGTTGTTATTATCAAAGTCTTTTTTCATGAAACGTTAATTGCCTTGTTGCGAGTTAAACGCTTAATGCATTAAAATAGATATATTGGTTTGACCTACACTATCGGGGTTTGGATCCTTGTGACACCCTGTCAACGGACATTTTGTTATTTGAATTAGATATGTATATGACTATAATTACCTTGTTCTTTAGGGGACCTTTTTAGGCATATGAAAATATCATATGTTTGGTTAATGTTCTGTGTCATGAGCTTATTGCGTGAAAGAAAAGAAGTTGCTATACATTGCATTTGTTGCTTTGTTTTCCCGAGAACTAATAATGTGTTTAAAGGTTTTTACTTATTGATTAATTTAAACTCTATGAATTTTACTTAACTTTGTTGTTGACGTTTTTTTAAATCGTTTTATCCTAGGTAACCAAGGCTGAAGGCAAACGATGGCGGGGAGGATGTCGTGGTCGTGGTGATGGATTTTTATGGTGATAGACTTATTGTGGTTTTGGTCTTTTCAAAAACATTATATTATGTTGTGTCGTAAAAACTATGTCTTTTTTTGAAACATAATGTTTTTCATTGGTTTGTTATAGACAGTGGTTTTCCGATTCTGTGGACATTTAAACGCATCTTTTAAACTAATTGAATATTTAATGGAAACACATGTTTGGTAAACGTCTTATTTGAGTCATTTTCTATTATCATAGTGACGGA
The DNA here is from genome assembly GCA_026074375.1 of Tanacetum coccineum. Classification (NCBI taxonomy): domain Eukaryota; kingdom Viridiplantae; phylum Streptophyta; class Magnoliopsida; order Asterales; family Asteraceae; genus Tanacetum; species Tanacetum coccineum. The sequence continues at coordinate 24,668 of BQNB010030721.1, read as the reverse complement.
TGTTATTTAGTAACACTAAATTTCTAATTTCCACTGCGCAATCCGATGCCCCTCAGGGCGGGTGTTACAGTGACCTCATCGTCTTCATCATCATACATCGTTTCTTTATCATTAATGTTTTCTTCTTCTTCTTCATAAAATTCAGTGGTAGACTGATCCAGAATAGGAATCTTGATTCTATCTAACTCAGTTCTATTACTATCAGTCTCTTCATCATCGTCATTCGTGTCATCACCTTCTTGTTTATCATCATCATTAACATCATCATCATCACCATCATTGTCATCATTATCATCATCACCTTCATCACTTATATCATCAGAATCGTTTTAATTATCTTCATCTTTACTGTCACCCCAAGACTCTCTCGCTTTCAGATTCGTATATAGGTACATCGGGAACCCCTGGTAAATTACCAGTTCCTTCATCTGTACCAGAAGACTTTTGTTGCTGCTCATCAGGCCTTTGACAGAGTGTCAACTCCATCACCTAAGCCACTTGCATGAGAACTGTGAAATTGTGTCTTGCTTCTTTCGGTAGCTAGCTTAAGTTTTTCAGCTTCACTTAATGCAACCTCAGATAATACAACTAATCTTTTGGCTTTTGGCTTCTTTGCATGGGGTTACTTTTTTTCTTTGTCGGTTTAGCCTCCTTAGCTTTTGTCTTGTGTTCTAGGTTTACCTTTAGTAGCTTGAACATGCTATCTGTTGGGTGATATGTCAAGAATAGTTTTCTTTTGAACATACTCTAGAGTATTGTCCTTGTAAGCATTGGATTCCAACATCTGCTTGGTTTTGTTAGTTCCTTTGGGAGAATGGTACCATATACTTGAGTATCTTCATGTCTGGAGATACATATTATAGTAAGTAAACAAGGGGTATATCTCGAGCAGAGTGTTGGCCAAAAACATCTGTTTCTTCTTGAATTAGGACTGATACCTTTGCAGAAGTAATCAATGATGATCTTTGTGATTTAGAAATTGACATCTTGTTGTCTTCTTAGCATCTTTTGTTTTCATTCTGGTAAGGAAATCTTCCCAGTGTAGAGACAACATAGTCGATGTTCTTCGTATAGAACTTACCCCAGAGGATTTGAAGCACGAGACAGAAGATTCTTGTCCATTCTAGTTTCTTGCCATTAAGCATTGTTTGGTGACGGTAGCAAATGCTCTCATGGGTTGTTCGTAAGTAGTCACATTCACATCAGTTGTGATAGGTGATGTTCTCTAGTGTGTCCAAGATATATAATGAACAAGAAGAGAATTTCATGTTCTAATAGGAGGGTCTTCAAAAACTTTTATCCTGGAATTTTAGGGCAAATCTAGAGAATTTCTCTAAACATATCAACATCGAGAGAGACTTCTTCTTTTTTATATATTGTTCAGAGGAGGTATTTGAACGGGATAAAGTTACGGCCTAAATTATTTAATTTAAATATCGAGGAACATCTGCAGTGATAGTATGATTGGTTAGAAGGGTATCGTGGAGCAAGAGCATCCAACACCACTTGAAATGTAGCTTGTTTTGGTTTGATGTCTGTTTTGAGTTCTCATGTTGCTTTTCACCGAACTCAGATGGTGCAGGGGGGAAATGAAAGCCATTCATCAAGGGCTTTCTATTGAGCTTGAGTGTTATTCATGATTCAGCTACGATTTGTCCATTACCTGTTGTTATATATATAACCAATTTTATATATAACATATTATAAGGCTTTTGTTTGTTGAATACTTAAGCTTGATTTATGTTGTGATAACATTTTAATGATTAGGCTCATTAAGGCATTTATCATTATTGAATAAGATCTAATCATCTTAAGGGCAACTTAATTGGGCTTAATGTGAAAGGCATTTAGACATCATGAAATAGGTGTTTTGAATTCCTATTAAACTTACTTGTAGAGCATAAAGGTACCTAAGATCATGTTCAAATATCCTTGTTGATTTATATATAGCCTACTTAACTTAATTAGATTTCCTAATTAACCAATTTTAATTAGATACCTAACTTGAGTTGAAAATTGCCTTCAGGAAAGATTTAATATTAAAAAATATCTTAAAGTAAAACATTGCTTAAATTGCTCCTGTTAAATCGCCTCTATATAAGATTGATACATCGCCTCCTATAGAGGCATTTGTTTAATCGCTTCCTAAAGGAATTGTTTAATAGCCTCATATTATATGATTGACAAAATGCCCATCCTATATTGAATTGTTTTTATCGCCTTTTAAGGGGTATTGCTAAATGCCTTCGTGTGGTAAGTTGTTAACCTCGGCTTTGAAGGGAGTTGTTAACATTGCTCCGTGAAGGTGTGGTTACACGCACTTCCTGAAGGGAGTTGTTAACTCGCCTTTTGAAGGTGTTGTTAGCTCGCCTATAAACAGGCTGTTGAGAATCTCGATTTCAAATGTACAACAATGTTACAAACATGGATTTTATCGTAATCAAGATTAGTTCATTACAACACGGCTTTAAACAATTGAATTAACACTTCGGTACTTTATACTAGCATTTAGCCACATAATCACTATGAACGATTAAAAAACGAGCATATATATTCATTTTGTGCATTCGTACAAGATACAAACACAAATGATGAGGTTTTAAAGGCTTCAATAAAATATTCAAGAATAGTTAATAACAAAGGAACTAGCACAAAACCCACAAAACTTTTTACAATATTTCTCCATAAAACCAAATTTTCGAGTACTAAGATTCAAACAAAACCATCCAAATGTTAACAAATAAACAAGCTATGTTGAACGCGTGTTGTTAAACACTAAAACTTAAAAAACCCCTCAAAACAATTTAGGTTTTAAGCATTTTGATTTTGAACAAACACTAATTCAAGATTTAAGGTTTTGGTGACCAATTGATGGATAAACACTAATTCTTTTGAGTTGATGTAGTTTGGTTGTCAGGAATCATGAACTTAGTTATACTTCTACTGTATCACTTAAAATGGAGGATTAATGGGTGACGATTTTGAATGGAGTTGGGAGGATGGGGAACAAAAATAATTATGCTAGTGTTATATGTGTGCGTGTGTGAAAAACTACATTTGGGTGACAAGGGTTATAAACGAATTTAATTTTGTCACTTTCGATCCCCTTTTTGTTTTAATATCTATGCATTTTCTCCATATACTTGTTTTAATTAGGCATTGTAAAGTTTAATACAAATCGGCACATTTAGGTACCTATTGTTTTAACAAGCTATACTCAGAAACTTTATTTTTGACATATACTCCCTAAAGGCATAAACACATAATAGTTAAGGCTCACATAAGCTTAAAATTAATGTAATTCACTTTAATTGTTAACAGTTATTATTTATAAAACCACACCTTATTAATTATGAAGAAGATGATTTTGACAGTTTCTCCCCCTCAAATAATGACCCGTTTTCTATTGAAAGAGATGTAGTCGTTATTTGATGGATCAAAATTGTCTTAAAAATGATGATTTGTTGAATCTGAAAGATGATTATTGTATATTTTGAAAATCAACACCCAAGAAAATAAGATTTCTCTTATTTTGACACATAAGCGCACTGACACGTACACTTATAGAATAAAGGAAGCACGGGTTATGATGCAAAGTAATCACAAGACTTTGCATGGTCATAAAGTAGACCATGCCCGAGAATAAATTCCCGTTGAGAGGTCAAGTTTTCTTTTTGAAATACTTGCCTTTAAGATGAAGACCGGGTTACTATCGGAAATAATAGCAAGCCATTTTGGCATGTTTTGAAAGCTTTTGAAACTTCTGCTCGAACTTCATTTACAGCCTCGTATCATTATTGAATGACATTTCTAAGACCGTAAATGTTATCGATTTTCAGAAGACATGCCAGAGATATATATTTTTCTGATTTTTTAATTTTTTCTTTTGTTTTTGTAAAATTTTATAAAAAGGAAAATCTTTTTGGATTTTTTATGTTTTCATATATACATATATATAGGATATGAGTTACCACCATCACTCGTCCGTTTCCTCTGCCAGACGTTTCAACGTTTCTGGAGACATGCTTTTCATACCTAGCTTATCGATCAAGAAGTTAAATCTCTCTCGAGGCAAAGGTTTAGTAAAGATGTCAGCCAGTTGGTATTCAGTCCGGACAAAGTATAGCTCCACGATTCCATTCTCCACTTGCTCCTTTATGAAATGGTAGCGAATATCGATGTGCTTTGCTCTTGAATGTTGAACATTGTTGCAGCATAAAGCAATCGCACTCTTGTTGTCGCAGTACAGAGGGATCTTATTGAATTGAAAGCCATAATCTGTTAGCTGTGAACGCATCCAAAGGATTTGTGAGCAACACCCAGATAAGGCAATATATTCAGCCTTTGTACTCGATATGGCAGTGCTCTTTTGCTTCTTGGACGACCAGCTAACAAGTTTATCACCTAAGAACTGAGCGCTTCCCGATGTACTACGTCTAGTATCTTGACACCCCGCATGATCGGCATCTACATAAGTTGTGAGTGACATATCAGTATCCTTTGAGTACCATAGACCCATGTTAATGGTTCCATTAAGGTATCGAAAGATTCGTTTCACCGCTTGTAAGTGCTTTTCGGTAGGCTTAGCCTGATACCGGGCACATAAGCAGACAACATAGTTAAGGTCAGGTCTACTGGCTATAAATACATTAAGGATCCAATCATGCCATGGTAAAGTGTAGCATCAACTTGTTTCCCTTGTAGATCTTCTGCCAGTTTCTTGATTTCAATCATGGGTGTGTCGACAGAATCAGTAGAATTTAAACCATATTTTTTAACGATTTCAGAAGCATATTTAGATTGGTTTATGAAGATGCCTTTGGGACATTGAGAAATTTGTAATCCTAAAAAGAATGACATTTGTCCCATCATCGACATCTTAAACTTAGTGGTCATCTGATTAGCAAACTCATTACACATGGCAGTATTAGTGGATGCAAATATTATATCATCAACATAAATTTGTACCAGTAATAAGTCGTTTCTAGCATGCCGTGTGAAGTGTGTTGGATCAACTGCACATTTAGAGAATTTTTTTTGAACTGCGCACCTTTGGAGAATTGTTGAGAGATAAGGAAGCTTGACAACATATCATAGCATGAACGTGGTGCTTGTTTTAGACCGTAAAGAGCCTTTTTGAGCTTGTACACATGTGATGGGTTGTTCTGATCAACAAATCCTTCTAGTTGAGAAATATATACCTCTTCTTTGAGCTCGCCATTCAAGAAAGCTGTTTTGACATCCATTTGGTAGATTGTCATATTCTTGTGAGAGGCATTTTCTACGAAGATACGAATGGCCTCTATTCTAGCAACCGGTGCAAATGATTCCTCGAAATCAATTCCTACTTCTTGCCTGAATCCTTGAGCAACGAGTCTTGCCTTTTTCTTTAATACCCTACCAAATTCATCTGTCTTAACCTTATAAATCCATTTCAGCTTAAAGTTTCCTGTATAAGGAGGTGGAACAACATTATACCCTAAACCTGTTTTGCACTTATCAACTATCTGACAGTCTATTAGTTTGTTTAAGTTTTTAGATGAATTCTCAAAATTTTCTACTGTTAGTTGAATTTTATCTTCTTTTTTTTGAGCTAGTTCCAACTTCCTTTTAAGCTCTGTAATGGCTACTTCTCTTAAATGAATCTCACGTTTTAAGACCTTGATATCTTCCTCATAAACAAATTCATTTTTCTTATAGACTAGAAGTCTTGCTTCTACGGATTCTAAACCTGTTTTATAAGCAATAGCATTTAACTTAGATATCCTTAAGTCTTTTAACCGTTGTTCATTTTGTTCTTTAAGAATTTTAACATTTTCCAAACAAGATGATGAACAGTTTGGATCAGTAGATACCTCAGAGTTAGAACTTGTAAAAGAGTAAGCCTTGAGTGCAAAGTTAGTTGGATCTTCTTCTGCTTGATCACTCCAATCATAACCAGAACCATCACAAGATACCAAAGCATTAGAAGTAGTTGTCTCCACTGGTATAACCATTCTTGTGTTGTCTCTATTCCTGTTTTCTTGGTTCCTTGGAGCCTTGCACTCCCTTGCAAAGTGTCCCTTTTATGGTAGTTGTAACACTCCACCTTGGACTTATCAAACCCAATGATCTCCTTACCATTAACAATAAGCTTTCTTCCAGTGTTCTTCAAGTATCTCCTTGCCATCATTGTTAGCATAGCCATCTGCCACCTTAAGTCCATCTCTTCTAAATCATCAGGATGAATTTGTTGCAAGTCCTCATTGTCAAGTTGTAGACTATTTAGTTGACTTGCAAAGAAAGCACAGATAACAGCATCACTCAAGTTATCAATTGTTGTTGAGTTAACAACAATAGCTTGAGTGCTAGCAGTTGTAGCACCATGAGCAGTATTAACTGCTCCATTTGTACTACTGGTGCTGTTTGAGGACACAAAGGCTACGTTTTGTGTGTTTGCACTTGAGCTTAATGTCCCTTTGACCTCTGGTTCGTAGATCTTCAGGTTGTTGTAAAGATCATCCATGCTTAATGTATCTATCTCAGGCTTGTTCCTCCACAAATGTATGTGTGTTCCATTCTGGTGACAGCTTCTTCACGAACTGTCTGATTTAATCCTTCTTGTGAGATACTTGTCACCATGAATCTCTATATGACTGATAAGTTTTGAAGCATAGCAAAAGGTTGGATCTAACACCTCTGAGCTCGATGCAGTAAATTTTTCATTATTGTTGCTTTAGAAAGATTCACCTGGGGTCTTTTTAAGTAGCAGATTCCCTCCAACCTCTTCCTTAATAGTGCAGGCAATTGACTGGCATCTTTGATAGAGTTAAACTTCAATTGATGTTCATTAGGGATTCCCATCAATAAAGTGCTTCTTGCCTTCAACTCTAACCTCCTTTGTGCCTTTTCTTCAGTAGTTATAGGAGCAATTATAGTCTCAACACCTTTAACAACTTTTGTTATTGGAGGTGACATACTTTCTTTATGAACTCCCATAGAGAATAATCAATCATCTGGATGTATTGTTCCATCCTCATCCTCCAAAGCTCATACTCACCTGGTTTGAGCATAGGCACTTTTGAAGCAGCCACCATATATGCTGAGTCTTGATCAATCTCTTTGTAACAAACAGACCTTGTGTGTAAAAGCAGTTTCTTCTTTATTCAAAGCTTCTCAACAAGCTCTGATACCACTTGTTGATCCCAGTTAACTTCTAATTATCGAATTCCTTAATCTTGTTTTAAGGTTATTATGTAGATACAATCTTAACACAACTTAGTTTAAGAAACTTTGTTTGAATATACTAAAGATTATGCGGAATCTAATCTTTAATATAAGAATAATTCTTCATAACACAAAACAATATAATTTTAACAATAAAAGCTCTAATATTATTATTACAAATAATACGAATACTCTTTCGTTATTAGGGTTATATCCTTGAAGCTTTGGAGTATAGACGGACTAAGTTACTTAAAACTCTATGCCCAGGACCTCCTTTTATACACCAAGGAGTCTAGTGATTTTACATCAATTTACTAAAATTAGATTAGTTCAATGATCTTTCTATAAATAAACAATCTTTATTCATAGGTAATCTTGATCTTCAAGCAATCTTTATCTTTTAGTAGTTGTAACTTTCAGCAGTTGTAACTTTGTACCAGCAACATTAACTCTTAACAAGCAGTAGTAACTTATACACCAGCAACATTAACTTAGCAGCAATAACTTCAAGAAGGCTTTTAATCCCAACAGCTCTGGCGATTTTTAAAATTGTTGTTGCTCTGTCCATGTCTTCGGGTCGTTCCAAACACACGTGATCTTTATTCGTGTCACTAACCTTCATATTTACCAACATAATTAATAGTCGAAACCATGAAAACTATATAAATTATCAAGCAATTTTGCAAGGGATAAAGTCACATACCCACCAAGTGTAGTAGCATTCATAAGGAATATGAAAACTTTTTTAAAACATGGTTATATAAACATTTACAGTATCTAATAGAGCCAAATACCGATTTAAATTATGTTTCAATAGTTGAGCGTCCTTGATTGTCACATCGTGTATGGCGGTAACACATTCCATCCAAGTAAGAATTCAAGAAAGGAAACAAAGAACCGGTAACAACAATTTTTGCAACAATCGGTGGTGGAGCCGCCTCTGATATCCTAAACATAGATAACCTACAACACATTTTCAAAAGTTAGACTCTGTCAATAGATAATGCAATATCCAAATAGACAAAGCTAAGTAGTTAGCAGCCACATAATTTCACTTAATGAGTTTAAATCAATAATCCGAAAACTTTAAAGTGTTGATAAAAGAAAGAAACAGTAGCCAAGTAAACACATGACACCTAAGTGAAACTGACTGTTAACAAAATAAAGAAGCCATTTTTTTATGGAACATTTAGAGACTTGGTCAGTAACCTGTAAAATCTAAATAATCTTTAAACACACAAAGAACTATAAAGAAATCTAGAGAGAGAAAGAGAGTGGGAGGTTGCTTCTAGTGAGAGAAAGTGAAAGAGAAAAACATGTATTACTATGTGTGAAATGAAAACAACCAACACCCTTTCCATAGCATGGAAAGGGTTTAAATACTACATATGGCCGGTTGGGTATTTGCCTTGTCCCCCCCCCCCCGGGCGCTTTTCCTTAACAAGCCTATCTAGTTTCAAAATATTACTATACGAGCTATATAATGATATTAATGGAAGTGGCCAATACTTTTGTATTCGTAACAATCTCCCCCTAAGGGAGGTCACTCCATTTTACAAAACTTAAATCTAGCATACTATGCTTTGTCTTCAGTATTGTGCTCATAGATTTGTTTACTTGACATCATCTTGTGAATATGGAATAGTGAGCTTTGACTTTAGGCTTGAGCTTGTTTCGATAGGGTTGACTTTGTATGTGAATTTGAACTTCTTTGAGATAATCAACCAATCATAATATCTTATCATCATCTTGTGATCTTGTCGCCGTCTTGTGCACTTGTGACTTTTAGACCGACATGCTCATACTTGGTCTTGAAAGCTTAAATAAGGCATCTTTATTGAAAATCTTTAACTATAACACTTCGTCATTTTGAGAAAGACGTTCGGTATCAGAGTGACGGAAACTTCTTTGAAATTCTTTGACTTTAACACTTCGTCACTTCAAGAAAGATGTACGATATCAGAGTAGTGGAAGTCTTGAAACATGTACATATGTTGGTTGAGTATGAGCATGTGGTATTGACTTTGACTCGTCATCGGGATACTGCTACCACCGTTAGAAAATCTGCATAAATGGGGATAAATAACCATTTTGGTCATTGTGGCTTTGTCACTTTGTCGAATACGGTTGTAACAACCACGATTCCCCGTTACTCAATATAAATACTGCATGTGATCAGGTAGAATTCCGAAGAATCTCCTTAACAGGGTTTCGCAGGTGCAATGGTCATTCTCCTTACTAGAGGCGTCTAAAGCAGAACAAACACCGGTAAGAGGTGACACCGATAGTTACTATTTCTGATTAAACCGTTCAATTCGTGTTCAGCTTTCTATCCAGATACCTTGTGAGGTTCCAATGGATAAAGAGTGGAAATTGATTTAGGATAATCAGTCGGTGTCACAGATCGCAAAATGTATTTATTACAAGCCAACAGGGTTTTAATCTTTTCAAAATTCATTCGTCAATGCATAAGCTGGATCGAATCGATATCCAGTATCACAAGTTCGATCCTTTTAGGATCTCACAAGTCACCTACCAAGAGCTTGTTTGATGTTGGATCAAGTAGGATTTCCATCTTCACTATGAAACTTAAGTATCACTCTGATGTTCTGGCAAAATCACAAGGATAATGCATAGGACTCTTTATATATATTTCTTGTTTTTCACATTGTGTGAATTAGCAAGCATATTTTAGATAAGTGTCCTAATGAGATTTTTGGATGATCTCTTTTGGCTCTAGACTCGATAGTGCACATTTGGTTTTAGTAATCGGAAGCTGGAGCAGACTGCCACATTTTCAATACCAACTAACTCGGAATGAGAATGTCGATAGAAATGTGTGTAATCTCTGTGAGAAATGAAACAAAAGCCTTTTGAGAGATTTTGAGTGGCTAGGGAGGGTTGTGCATTGCATCACTGGGTCCATGATGTCAGTCTTTAATGTCAGCAATCATCATTGTGAATCTGACAGCAGATGTATTGACTCGGTTTCTTCCTAGGTGTAAGGAGGGCTTCTTTCTTTTCACCCTTTACCTTAACTTTTCTTTTTTCGTTGCTTCATCCCTTTAGTGCTTACCGAGACTTCATAATAGTTACCTTGTTTGGTGTGATTCCAGTACTAGCTCTATCTCAGTCATCACTTTTCCCTTATTCTCACTTTTACTCCTTTTTTATATCATACCTATGGACTTCTACACTAACTAGTGGATTGTCCCTAGGTAGATCCCTCCAGTTCTGGCTGGATCATGGAAATGAATACCCTAAACTACCTTTATATACTCAACATTAATTAAAATGCATGGTTGGTCTTTTGGTATCATTCACAACCTTAAAACCATTTGTAATGCTCCCCCTCAACATGTGCATCGATATTCAAAAACGTTTAGCACATGAAGGGATAAGCTTGCACTTGAGTCCTTGAAATTCACATCTTTAGTCATATATTTTAATCACATTTTCTCCCCTTATCAAAAATGTCAAATCTCTTGATATTTTGGCTATCAATTGATTCAAATATTCATGATTTCAGGGAAAAAATGTTCAATTATTAACAAGCCGATTATTTGAACATTTTAATGCTCCCCCTTAAATTATGAGGGAGTAATATGGTGTTTGAGTACGTTAATTTGAAATTTTTGAATTTACTAAGAAATTCTTAAAAATTCGTACTCAAACACTATATATGCCTAATTATAGTCTACACTATATATTCATAAGAGTTATTATATATGAGGAGGACTGGACTGAGCTTAGGACAGATTATGGACAAAATCATATTGTCCCGTTCCAGCAGCCTGAGGTCATTCCCGTATTCTCTTCCACCAATGAACTTCTCCAGATTCTGAATTATCCTCCTTTGAAAGAGCTATTTTTCGATATCGTTGATCATAACCCAAGCCCTTCGTTTGTCTAATCCACTCCTTTTCCTCTTTGGTAGATATTCCATCCTTATTCCCGAAGCAATATCATGAAGAACAGTCCGAACATCATTGAGCGTGCCATCACTGAATTTATGGAGTTCATCATCGTGCATCAATCTGTTTCTGTTGTTTTGGTCCTTATATATCACTCCTTTAGGGTCTGAATATGCAGTCTATGTGGTTCTATTCCTGAGATTTGACTGAATGAGTTGGTTTAGTATAGGTGTGGTTCTTTGGTAACTTTGAACACCTAATTGAAGATCTTCCACCTGCCTTTGAATAACAATACGTCTGGTGAACATACGTAATGCTACATTCAAGTCATACCATTAATCTTTTGTGAGATTGGTCAGCTTCTGTTGAACAAGTAAGAGTAACATGTCCTTTATGTCTTGTAGGGAATAGTCGTTGGGAAAATCCAACCCTCTCAAAATATGTGTCACAGGCTTCTGATCCTCTCGACGAACATCATCTCTTCCACGTGACCGTAGTCATAATCTTCATATCGTAGTCTGGTAACGCAATGATGGGTTTTATTGGAGAGAAATCCTTTTGACGGAAGACATGTTGGCAGCAAACCGTAGAGTTGTTGACGTTTGGGGATCCAGTGTATATGTACCCAGTAGGCATGTTTATCATATATCACTTTCATGGGACTCCATAAATTTTGAACCAAGTCTTCAATCCATTTGATCTCATATGTAGCAGCTTTTGACTTCGTAACAGAAGTTGAGGACCGTCTGCTTAAATCTCCTCCTTTTAGATATTCTAGGTCGTTGTTGATAAAGAAATCTTGATGGATAACTTGACGGCCTCGTTGATTAGGAATCAACGGGAGAGGTTTACTGAGATCGAATGGATACGGCTTGCCTTCAGGGTTATGCCAGTCGAGTCATTCAGTTGTGGCCTTGGAACATTCTTCAAAATGATACTCTAATTCTGTAAGACTTTTGCAGGTACCCTTAAGTAGGTCGAATGTCGGTCCAACTAGAATGGCTTGAGTCAGATCTTTAATGTTGAGTGATTTCCAGGAAAAAATGCCAGGAGAAGTTCGATTTGAGTATTTAGGAGCTCTATCAAATCGTAAGTAGTAGGTTCTTTAGCATGAGCAACTTGACTAATCTAGGTCTGAGGAGGTTGGAAGTCAACTTGTTGTCTCTTGTTCCAATCAGGATTAGGAGTTGGAGGTTGCTCGGGTTTCTTGAACCAGTCAGCCTTGGTTACCTCCTTGTCAGCAGGTTGTTCAGTATTGTTACCCGTGTCGAACTCTTGATTCTGTTAGCTCCCCGAGTCTTCACTGGATGACTGGCTCCTTGCCTAGGCCAGATCTTGCTAGAAGGCTTATGTTGAGAATGGGAGGCATCTTTAGAGGTTCTTGAAGACTTCTTTTCCTTTGACCTTGAATCTCTGGATGGCTCAACTTCCTTGCTTGACTTCCTTCTTTTTGTCCCTCGGTCTGATCCAGCGGATGGGTCTTAATCTTTGTCTTTGTCATCTCGACTCCTCTTCAGCATAAATACTTCACCATATGTATCAAATAGATCTTTGTCAGTTTGATAAGATTTGACTAGCGCATCATAGTTCCATTTTATAGTCAGCTTTATCATATGATTTGTTCTTCTTCATCTTGTCTATAAATATCTTTGTAAGCTCAAACTCAGAGAGTGATGCGGCCGCCTCATAAGTAGACTTTGGTTGAGAGGAAGACCTTGCCAAGACTGCAGCTTCTAATGATTCTGTGACATTTTTCTCTATCACAGGAGTTGCAAAGTCTGAGACTGCTTGAGGGAGAATCTAAAGAAGTTGAGTGTTGACTACTTCTTTAAAAATAGCTCTTATTGATGTGTCAATGAGTTCTATGTAATCCCTCTTCTCATATTGAGCTTCTTCTCTACAGTCCAAATTATGTGCCACAATGGCATTTTGGATAGCTTCTCCCAGTTTATTGTCAATGTAACGATCTACTATAGCAGGAATGGAGGAGAGAGCTTGAGCATACTGGTCAACTTGCTTTATCTCTGACAAATCCTTTTCCAAGTTGGTGACTCTGTCGTTGAACTTGAATATAGATAAGAAATTTAGAAGTGAAGGAAATGTGGTTGTAGCTTCAAAATTTGTTGGTGTCGGAGTTGGTGTTGCTTGTTGTGGTAGAGAATTGAAGAAAGGAGGTGGTGGAGGAATAGTTGTAGTAAAAACAGATGTGATTTTAGGAACTGTCGTTATTAGAATGGTGTAAAGAGGCGATGTCTAACTCCCTGGTTCTTCATGACGAACTGTGGTGTCCATCAAAGAAGCAATCTCATTGTCAGCTAGAGAAGGGTTCTCAATATTTAGGAGCTTGCTTGTAAAGTTGGAGGAGACAGAAGAACTTTGTACTGGTTCATCAGTCTTCTGTGTATCAAGGACCGGTGTAAGTGTCATATGAGCGTCTTCCTCTACTTGCTCAAACCCTGACTCTTGAGAAACATTTTGTTGGTCTGCACCACCTTGATCAGCATCGGTCATGTCAGTATCTCTATTTCCCAAATTCACGTTTACATCATTATATAGCTTTTTAGTCACCTGGTCATCTTCTTGATCCATCTTCTCTTCACCATCAACCTTTTTTTCTTCTTCTTCATAATATTCCTAGGTAGACTGATTTAGAACATGAATCTTGATTCTGTCTGAGTCAGTTCTATCACTACTAGTCTTTTATTAATCATCATTCTTGTCATCATCTTCTTGGTTATCATCATCATTATCATCATTATAATCACCATCATTATCATCATTATCATCATTATCATCATCATCATAATCATCATTTCACATCACTAGCCATCTTACCCTCATCAACTTTCATGTCCATCTTCATCTTTTTCTTCACCATATCACCCTAAGATCTTTTGTACTTTTTATAATCATATCGGGTACATCAGAAACCTGGTTAGTACCAGTTCCTTCATCTGTACCGAACATCTTGCGATGTTGCTCATCAGGAACCCCTAATCCAAGATTAGTTCCATCACCTGAGTCACTTGCATGTGAGGCATGAAACTCTTTCTTTCTTTGTTTGGTGGCCTCCTTGAGCTGAGCAGCTTCAGAAAGTGCTACTTCCAAGAGAACATTCAAACCCTTGCCTCTGCATAGCCTTAACCGGTGCCTTCTTTTTAGTCGGTTTAGGTTTGGCAGCAACAACTTTCTTAGCTTTAGCAGACTTCTTCTTAAAAGGAGATTCCTCAGATGAGATGGCTAATTCTGATTTCTTTTTACTTTTCCTTGACTTTGGAGGATCAGCTCCTGAAGCTATTGCATAATAAGTCTTGTAAGCAACAGAGCCCAGCAGGGCTTGATTCATCATTTCTTTAGGAATGATTACACCATATACTTAAGTGTTTGCATGTCTGGAGACAAATCTCATGGTACCCAATAAGCTATCATCACGAGCAGTGTGCATGAACGTTCTGTTTCTTATTGAGATGGACCTATCTTTTTCGAGTAGTGAGAATGCTTTTTCTTCTGTGAATCTAGGATAGGAACATTTGTCTTGTTTCTTAAAATTATGTTATTCTATTTTTGTTAGCCAAGTCCTCCAGATTAAAGGCTACAAACGTCCAGATTCTTCTTGTTATTACATTTCCATGGATTGAACTCTTGAAAGTCAAATCTTATCAAGACCAAATACCTTTCCACCGAGACATTTGTTGAAGATTGATGCAAAGGTTCTCCATGGTTGGTGTAGATGATCAACAATCACATCGCTAATGTACTTGATCTCTTCAGATGGACCAAGTTCTTAGGAATGACATGCTTCCTCTGCAGATGGAGGTTCATTAAATTCTTGACTCGAAATCCTTCGACACATGTTGAGAATATCTCTGAACACTTTGACATTCACAGAAAACTTCTTGTTGTTGATCTTGAATCTATATGATGCCTTATGTTTGTTGACGGTAGCCTAGAACTAATGCATGTAAATGAGTGGTACTTCGGTAGTGATAAGGAATGTAGAATAGCATGTTGTAAGAGCAAGAGCATCTAACACTACTTGATAAGTAGGTTCCTTTGGCTTCATTCCTGGATTGATCCTCATGTTGAATTTGCCAATGAAACGACAGTTCTCAGGAGCAACAAGGGCATTGTCTAGTTTAATTTGTTGAGATTTGGAAGTCATGATTCTGCTAAGAGTTTGTCAATACAGTTTATAAATAACCAACTTTATATATATCACAGTATATGGCATACTGTTTTAATGACAGACAGGGATTAATAAAATATTGTCTAGATTGCATAATTAATCAATTTTAATTTGCTACCTAAATTATGTTTTAATTCGCCTCCTTTAGAGATTGACTAATTCTCCTCCTTAAGAGGTGGATTAATTCGCCTCCTTAAGAGGTGGACTAATTCGCCTCCTTAAGAGGTGGCATTAATTCGCCTCCTTAAGAGGTGGCATTAATTCGCCTTCTTAAGAGGTAGACTAGTTCGCCTCCTTAATAGGTGGGATTAATTCGCCTAATAAAGGGGGAACTAATTCGCCTCCTAAGGGGGGAACTAATTCGCCTCCTAAAGGGTAAAACTAATTCGCCTCCTAAAAGGGAAAACTAATTCGCCTCCTGAAGGAGAAACTAATTTGCCTCCTTCATGCTTTCTTAATTCGCCTTTGAATTTTCAAATTATACACTTTTCACTTTTAGGCATCATAAATCATTTATACAAGTATCTTAGCATCTCATATCATCATATGAACCATTGTCAACATGAATTATCCAAAAAAATTGCCACAAAGCTCAAAACGAACTTGAAATCACATAAATCACATTCATAAGTTTCATTTATGTTCAAACAAAAGATATAAGGGTTCTACTACATACAAGGATAGGTTTTAATACATTTAAAACACAAACCCATCAACACTTCATATTTCTACCCATTTTACCTAAATTTCACATGCAAGATCAAGCCAAAATACAAATAAATGTTAACCATATTCAAAACTAGATTGAATGAGTGTTTTACACCCTTAGTCGAACGAAACCCCTTAATTAATTTATAGTTTTACCCACTTTTGATTTTGAAGAACCTTAAATCAATTTTTAAGGTTTTCAAACTCAAAAACAGGTTTCACCTTAATTCCTTTGAGAAATGAGACGTTTAGGGTGTATGGAACAATCTTGTAGATATACCTTAAGCACGAAAATGGTTAGATATGATGGTGGAAGGTTGGACAAGACTTAACAATGGGAGAGGGAAACACTTTGAAGTGTTTGTGTGTGTGTGTGTTAGGAACGAGAGGGGTGGGGGTGTATGTGTTACAACTTTGAGAGTTTGACACAAATGCCCCCTGAACTACTATACCTTATGCTTTTTTCATAAATAAGATAACTTAGGCATAATTAAGTTTGACAAATGGCACAAATAATCCCTATTGTTTTTAACTATCATACCTAGCAACTTATTTTTGCTATCTATTCCATAAAAGGCATAAACACATAACAGTTAAGGCTCACATAAGCTAAACTTAATTAACTCCTCTTTAATTGTTAACCCGTTATTGTTTAAAACATTTTTCCTTTATCATAAACTGATTTTATGAAGAATATATTTGACATTTTCTGCCCCCACAATGGACTCGTTTTTTATTTAAAAGAGGTTGTAGTCGCTTAGAGGTCCACACTCTAAAATAAAAAATGAGTCGTGTCATTGTTCTAGATAAAGTCTTTTTTTTCTTCTGCCGTTGACACGTGACACGCTCGCCTATGCAATAAGCCGATGCTAGTGAAACTATTTATCTCAGCAAGATCCGACGGTAACTGCTCCCCCCTCAGCATACCACTAGTGCATGTAATCGCCACATCGCGCAATCCACATACACAATCATTCTCTATTCCATCAAAGCCAACCGCATCTCGCTCCACTCTCCTCCATCTCTGCTCACACATATACGTTCCTGAACGTACCTTATGTAAATATAGAAAAGAACAGGTTGTGCATGCAACAAAGTAATCCAAAAGCCTTTGCCAGGTCATTAAGTAGACCATGCCCGAGAATAAATTCCCATTGTGAGGTCAAGTTTTCTTTTTGAAATACTTGCCTTTAAGATGATGACCGGGTTGCTATCGGAAATAATAGCAAGCTATTTTGGCATGTTTTGAAAGCTTTTAAACTTCTGCTCGAACTTTATTTACAGCCTCGTATCATTATTAAATGACATTTCTAAGGCCGTAAATGTTATTAATTTGTAGAAAACATGCGAGGAATACCTATTTTTATATTTTTTTGATTTTTTGATTTTTTTAATTTTCTTTTTGAAAAATTTATATGAAAAGAAAAAATATTTTTAAGTTTTTATGTTTTCTTATGTACATATGATACAGGATATATCGTGAGTAACCACCTTTACTCGTCCTCTTCCTCTGTCAAACGTTTTAGCGTTTTCAGAGACATGCTTCTCATACCGAGCTTTTCGATCAAGAAATTGAATCTTTCTCTTGGCAAGGGTTTGGTGAAGATGTCAGCCAGTTGATATTCCGTCTGAACAAAGTAAAGTTCCACAATTCCATTCTCCACCTGCTCCTTTATAAAATGGTAGCGTACATCGATGTGCTTAGCTCTTGAGTGATGAACATTATTGCAGCATAACACAATCCACTTTTGTTGTCGCAGTACAGAGGAATCCTATTGAATTAAAAGCCATAATCTGTTAGCTGTGAACGCATCCATAGGATTTGAGCACAACACCCAGAAAAGGCAATATATTCAGCCTCTGTACTCGAGATCGCAGTGCTCTTTTATTTCTTGGAAAACCAGCTAACAAGTTTGTCACCTAAGAATTGAGCGCTTCCTGATGTACTGCGTCTAGTGTCTTGACACCCTGCGTGATATGCGTCTGAATATGCTGCTAGAGACATATCGGTATCCTTCGAGTACCAGAGAACCATGTTAATGGTTCCCTTAGGTATCAAAAGATCCGTGTAACCGCATTTAAGTGCTTTTCGGTAGGCTTTGCCTGATCTTGGGCACATAAGCAGACTGCATAGATAAGGTCGGGTCTACTGGATGTCAGATACATGAGGGATACAATCATGCCACGGTAAAGTGTAGCATCAACTGGTGTCCCTTGTAGATCTTCATCCAGTTTATTCTTTTTTACCATAGGTGTGTCTACAGAATCACTAGTCAGCAAACCATATTTTTTAATAATTTTAGAAGCATATTTTGACTGGTTTAGGAAGATGCGTCTAGGACTTTGAGAAATTTGTAATCCTAAAAAGAATGACATATGCCCCATCATTGACATCTTGAACTTAGTGGTCATCAGATTAGCAAACTCATTACACAAAGTAGTAGTAGATGCAAATATTATATCGTCAACATAAATTTTTACCAGTAATAAGTTGTTTCTTGCTTTCCATGTAAAGAGTGTTGGATCCACTGCACCTTTGGAGAAATGTTGTGAGATGAGAAAACTTGACAGCATGTCGTACCATGCACGTGGTGCTTGTTTGAGACCATAGAGGGCCTTTTTAAGCTTGTACACATGCGATGGGTTGTCCTAATCAATAAATCCTTCTGGTTGAGAAATGTAGACCTCTTCTTTGAGCTCGCCATTTAAGAAAGTCGTTTTGACATCTATTTAGAAGATTATCATATTCTCGTTGGCCGCATTTGCTATGAAGATACGGATGGCCTCTATTCTTGCAACCGATGAAAATAATTCCTCAAAAATGATACCCTCCTCTTGCCTGAATCCCTGAGCAACTAGTCATGCCTTATTCTTTAGTGCCCTGCCAAATTCGTCTGTCTTGACCTTGAAATCAGCACCAATTCGCAAACTTGTAGCCTTTCAAATTCATGAATTTCTTCTTGCATTGCATCAATCCATGATGGTTTGGTCATTGCTTGTTTGAAGTTCTTTGGTTCTACAGAAGTTAAGAAGGCATTAAAATAACACCACATGGCGTCAATTTCGAGTTGCTTTCTCATGGAGACAGAACAAGAAGGATCACCGATCACATTTGCTATTAGATGATCCTTAGTCCATCTACCAAGGTGTTCAAATATAGTGTGGGTTGGTCTTACATTCGATGACAATCCTTGAGAAGTCGAATCTTCATGAAGATATTTATAAAGTGGATCATCATGAAAATGTGGTGTTTTTGGTGATTCTTCAAAATCTTGAGAAATAATTAGAGAATGTTCTTATTCTTGTGTTGATGGCATACTTGTTGATGGTGCATCTAGGTCAATTAACATAGACACTGGCGATTCAGTTGTATCAACATCTCTTGGTGCAGCAGCTACTGGAACTGGAGAAACAGCAATGGTTAGAGGATTGAAGTATTCATCAAACATTGGTTGGAACAAACAATCCCAATCATCTCTAGGTGGTAGAATACAAGGTTGTTGATGAATAGGGTTTGGAACGAGTCCTGAACTGGATGTTGCAGGAGTCATAGAATGAAGCCCCAGGTCTGAACGAGTTGTTTTGAAGCCATTGCGTCAGCTCATAAAAAAAAAAAAAAAAAAAAAAAATCAACATGGATGGTTTCAATGATTTTGTGGGTACATCGGTTGTAGATACGGTAAGATTTCTTCTTGGGTGCATATCCAATGAAAATACCTATATCAGCTTTAGCTTGAAGTTTACCCAAATTCTCACTATCATTGTTTGGGTAGCAAAGTGCACCAAAGACATGAAGGTAGGATAAATCAGGTTTTCTATCATGTAAGAGCTCATAAGGAGTTTTCCTTGACGTCGTCGTATAATGGATCGGTTTTGGGTATAACATGCGGTAGCAATTGCCTCGGCCCATAGAAATAAAGGAGCTTGTGTGAAGATTAAGATTGTACGAGCGGCTTCAACAAGCATACAATTTAGCCTTTCAACCACACTGTTTTGTTGTGGAGTTCACGCAACCGATGTTTCATGTGAGATGCCAACCTGTTCAAAGTAGTCTCGCAGGGTTTGATTAACAAACTCAGTTCCATTATCTGTATGAATGTTCCTAACAGTTGCATTCAATCTAACTTGTATCATTTTTAGAAACTTGATTATAAAATCAGGAGCTTCATCCTTTGATGCTAAAAACTTCACCCATATGAACCGAGAGTAATCATCCACAATGATGAGGATGTACTTTTTCAAATTTATACTTACAACACGCATAGGCCCACAGAGATCCATGTGCAAAAGATATAGTTTTTCCTGATTGGTGCCTTCAGATTTAGGTTTATGTGATTGTTTCTTGCTTTTGCCCATAGCACATGCCAAACACAGATGACCTTTTTTAAATTTCAATTTGGGAAGCCCTCGTACGAGACTTTGTCTAGCCAAATGATAAATATCACTAAAGTTCAAATGTGACAATCGTCGGTGCCATAACCATGATTTGGTTTTTGAGGCTTTGGACAAGTGATAAATTGGAGAAGACTCCATCATATCCCTAATTGACAATGTATAAAGGTTGGTTTCCCGAGATCCTAAGAGTAAATCAACACCTTCTAGATTAAGAACAAAGCACGTGTGTTTTCTAAAAGCTACTTCAAGATCTGAGTTGCAGAATTGACCAACGGAGAATAAATTGTGTCCTAGTCCCTCCACATAATAAACCCTTGAAATTGTGATATTCCCTATCTGATAGTCACCATACCTCATAATCTTTGCAATCTGGTCGTTACCAAACTTGACAGTACCGAGAAACTTGTAAACAAAATTGGTGAGCTGAGAGCGATCTCTAGTCATGTGCTTAGAGCATCTGGAGTCCAAATACCACAAGACAATTTAGACAACATGAGATCGACAGAAGAAGAAGAAGATGGAGCAACTGAAGTATTGGATCCCCAAGATTTACCGGGTTCCATTTTGTTATAAATCATAGATTTTGAAATCTTTGGTTTGCTATTAGAACCATTAGTCTTAGGCATCTTAGGTCTCTTAGTATAAACTTTAGTTACTACAAATTCTTGTGCAACTACTTTTAGAGGAATTGGTTCCCTAAGAGACAATTTATTAGTGGTGGTAATCCTAGTTAAAGGACACACATTTCCTACTAAAGTGAAAGTCCTTCCCGTGGGTCTCCAGATATATCTAATTTTAGTAAACACTTTTCTTGTAGGTTTCCATTCTTCTTTCTTTTTTGTTTTCTTAACAGACTTAGATTTGGAACTTGCATTCATATCAGAAACATATTCAAGAAAGCACAATTCATGTCGCATATCAAACATAAAACTATTACATTTAATGCACATTATCTTAGAATTTGCATTTAATTTGGAATGCTACACATTTACATTACCATAAGGTTTAACAACACAATTCTTTTTATTCAAACTAGACTTAATGATCCTAGAGTGGTCTTCTACTTTATTCTTCTTCTGGGTCCTACTTGAAATCTACTGGGTCCTATTATTCTTTTTATTATCTGTAGACTTTGACCTGCTAGATTTAGTAGACCTTTTTACTCCTGTAGAAGTTGACACAGAATTGTTAGTGGTCTGTTTGGCCTTTGTTTGGGAGGAACCTAACTATTTTTAGGATGTGCTTGATGATATGATGGGTTCAGTAAACCTAACTGTTTTCTTTTTATTGATAGACGTGACAACAATTAATTTCTCACTAGGTTTGTGAATATCAAGGCAAGTCTCTCTAACATATCCTAGCAACTCTTGAATCAGCTTAACATACTTATAGGCAGAGTAAGATGCACTCTCTAAAGGGTTTAGTGATTTAGATTGTTCAACTATCTCCCTTAGAATAGCATATATATAAGTTTAATTGATTCTTATCCTTAAGGTAGTATATATGAGTTTCCCTATTATTCTTATCCTTAGGAGCCAAAGTTACTGGTTCAAGCTTATACATTCCTGAAGCAATAGTGATAGCATTTGACAATTAGGCAACATTGTCAACTATGTCTTTTCCTTTGAATTTCCTAAGATCATTTTTAATGCTTTTATGACAAAAACCTTTTCCAAGAGTTGAGCATTTAAATCAGTAATTTCAACAGACTTTTGATTTAATTGATTGACCAATGATTCAGCATGTTCTTTAGCCTGAATACGTGATGGTTTAATTGAATTGTAGAGTTGTTTATAAGTCTTTTTCGAATGCTCGTTCTCAGCAATAAGTTTTGTCACCCTATGTTCCAATTCTATGTTGATAGTTTCATTCTCATCTATGTCCTTTTTCACACTGTTTGTAATGGAAGTTCTATTCAAACGTTTAATGTTTGCCTTCAACTTTTCAATTGTTGTGTCTTTTGATTGAAGCTCATCTTTCAAATTGTTCAATTCTAACAATTGATCAATGAAGGTTCAGTTTGGTTTACAGATGTGTTTTTCTTTTGAAAAATTTCTTTATTGAGTTGCATTGCAATTTCAAGAGAAATGCAGTGTTGTTCAAGTTCAGAAAATCATTTCAAAAGTTTATTATACTCATCTTTTTCAACCATGTTGTGTTGTTTGAAAAGCGCAGTTTCAAGTTCGAGACACTTGTTGCACATTTCAACATAATTCATAGAATCATTCATAGCAACAGAAGAATTCACATTCACAGAAGTATTTATATCCAACAAAGAATTCACAACAATATTCACAATATCTTGAGAAATGATTTGATCCAAAAGTCGATCATTTTCAATCAATAATTGTTTCTTTTGAATTTCAAAGCATTGTTTGTCTATACTATACTGTTGAACAGCAGCTTCCATATGGTTAAAAACTGTTTGAACTTCCGTTACCTCATTTAAAAGATCTTTATCAAAAATATTAAATATGTCTTTTAAAGTCTTTAAAAATAGAATTATTTCTTTTTGAAAAACAGCTTTAGTATGTTCAAACCCCCATTCCCGTTCTGTTAAAGCATCATGCGTGATCTGATTTTTTACTACGTTATCAAATTGGCCAAGATGGTATTTAAGCTTTTTATGGCTTGTATTAACCAGGCTTACCTTAGGAAGTTCCCGAGGAGCCTTAATTTTGACAGGCGAAGAAGCAGATTGGTCAGTATTAGGGTGTAAATCTTGTTCATCATACATTTCTTATTGTAGGACAAAACATTTACCAAAATCTTTAGATAATCGATTTAACTCAACATAATTAATTGGTTTAATGTTAACTTTCTGTTTTAAGACCATTGGATCACTTTGTTTTAAAAGCATTTTGGATTGACTCTCTTCCTTAAGCATCAAAGTCTCTTCAGAATCAGCAATTGAAATCACATTAGTTTCCTTAGCAATAACATTACCGTCATAAAGCATTGGCCTAATCTGTTGAACTTTCTTAAGATAGAAAGGATTTTGAAAACCAAGAGCTTGTTTTTGGTTGTTATCATAGAAAATGTTTGGTTTCATGAGCATATGCACAGTTTACGTGGATTGACCCATTTTACAAACAATGTCGTCCAGTTCATTAACTTTCTTTTCCAAATCAATTTCTGTATCAATATTATTAGCTTCCTTATCCTTGGATTAGTTTTTGAAAACGTTAAATGTTTTTATTAACAATTCCTTTTCCTTTGATGTTTAGAAAGAGTTTGTTTAAGATAGTTAATTTCTTTTTCAAAATCCTCAAACTATGCATTTTTATCCTGAATTATAGCAATTTTACCCGTTCTTTGTATCTTTCAAGCTCAACAGATAAGGATTCATTGGCAATTAGATTGTCCTTATTAACCTTGTTACCATTAGTTACATGATTTGACAGTTGTTCAAACACAGATAATATTATGGCATCTTGTTGTGCAAAAAAATTTGTATCCCGAACAGCTACATTTTGTGTTTCAAGCAGATACTGAGAGTAAGGAATGATATTGCTACCACTTGTTATCTCATTCTTTGGATAATTTACAAGATTAGTTTGTTCAGAATATGACATCTCTTACACACTTTGATTTAGCATATCATTATGAGTGTTTTTAGAGGGAGGTACCTCGGAGAGAACATCTGATCTGTAACTAGACAAATTGGCCATAAGAACAGCCTTGGCTGTAGAGAAGTCATCACAGTCAGAATCATATGCATCTAAATCATCTGCTTGATAAGCTGCATTATGTGTAATGATTGTTTGTGTAACTGGACCTTCTATAATTCCAGGGTCTGTCAAGAATTCCAATTCTTCCTCATTTAGAACTTTATCATTTCCTTGTGCTTCAACCAATATAACTCTATCCCTAAACCATGTAGCATCCTTTTTCCTCTTTGGCTTTGGACATTGTCTTACCATGTGACCTTCCCTTTAGCAGTTAAAACACTTCATAATTCTTTGTTGACTTGAATTATTCCCACTTGTTCCTAAGATGTTAGCCCTTGTTCCAGAAGTACTAGTACCAAATGATCCTTGTTTCCCCTGAATTGGTTGAACAGTCACCCTTCCATCATGAATAGTTGCTTGTTAATGGAATCAATAGGGTTATCTCCTTGCTTAAACACAGAAACTGCTAGACCAGAGTCTATCTATGGAAATTTAGCCTAATGTGTTTGTTGATTAACTGTGGAGACAATATATTCAATTTGAGAAACAGATTGTGGTTGTGGGTAAGCATCTTAATGAACTGAGGGT